>VDFB02247825.1:0-10400 GCA_007258455.2 Sequoia sempervirens | reverse complement strand
TATACATTGTTTTGTTGAAATGGAAACTAACAACAAATTCTGTCTCTTGTCAAACAGATTCTGCTTTTCATTATCATACTGATTCTTACATGATATCTGCTATCTTCTATCTTACTCTAACTATCGTCTCACTCGCACAGGAGGAGAACCTTATTTGTAAATCAGGAGAGAAACTAACTAACTAACCCTATCAAAGAAAGACGTGGAAGTAAAGTGTATCCTCGAATCAAGGAACAAACTTCATAAATGAATTTATGCATTCAACCCGATCCAGAGAGAATCTAGTGCTCCACTCTTTCCAAATTGACTATCATTAAAAATCTTTCCCAACGGCTTCGGTCAAAGAGTCTTCATCGGAGCTTCCTCGAAGTCGTGCAGGAAATGGACTTTACTGCAAGGCCGAGATCGACTGTGCTTGACTCGATCATTCTTCAACAACCTGCAAAACAAAAGGTAATAGGTGCGAAAGAAAAGGCGTATGGCACATACACAATATCTGTTCATTAATCACACATTTAAATCTATTTCATCATTCAAAAACTGTATGCAATATACTAGTCATTTAGGGAGTCAACGGGGCAATAAATGTAATCAAGTCAACATAATAAGCTGCAGGAATATGAAAGTATTTTGCTATAGGATATCCTCATAAAAGGTTTCAACATAGTTTAAACAGCCACAAATAACAAAAGTAAAGATATTAAAAGTTCATCATAATATCCAAACTTATGAACATATTTTAAGCTCATCACAGCAGTGCACCAAGGAATTCTATTTAACAGTCGGCTTGTCAATTCAAAATTCAAGCTACATTATTTTCCACTAAATATTGTAGAAAAATAGGGAAACTATAAAACAACTATTAGGGAAAATACATAGAACTTTAAGAGGTAAAGGAAAACATACAAAGGTCAAAGAAATTAGGAAAAGGTGAATGGTTCCTATTCATATACCATTTATAGATTTGATTTTGTAGCATATTCTTGCTTACTAGAAATTCTATCATCATCTAGACAAGGTTCAACAAGGAATTCTATGCAATAGTTGGCTTGCTAATTCAAAATTCAAGCTACATTATTTGACACTAAATATTGTAGACAAAATAGGGAAACTGTAAAACAACTATTAGGGAAAGCACTTCAGAATCATAGGGGTTGGATATGTCTTAGGCGATAGATACACACACACACATATATATATGTAATATAAATATATATACATGGTTATGTATATGTATATATGCATAAATATATGTATCTATGTTATACTAATAGATATGCTAAAATTTCCCCATTTCTCTATAGTACCAAATCCCAAATAATGCACCTCCTATTATACAATTTCTCTATTTTTTTTAAGAATAAAAACAATGTGGGCACCATATTAAAATCAAAAGCATGGAATCTCAATGAATGTGCAATATTATATATATATATATATATATATATAAACAAGAATAAATTGCGTTCATAATTGCAAAACAAAAGTCTTAGATAAGATGTAGCCATACCTTGTTGGTGTAGTATGAACATAATAAAAGAAGACTATCCCTCCACCCTACCACATTAGGCCATCAAGACTCATGGGTCATCAAAAAATCCCCAAGCAAGAGTATATAACCTCTGAATTTTCCTTAGTTGAAAGAAGTGTTATGCATTTTTAGAAATATATAGTTGTATTATTTATGACAAACAATTTGACATGTAGTCATGAAATAAGAGATAACACCATATTAACATCAAAAGCATGGGAACTCAATGAAAGTATAAATATATATATATATATATATATATATATGGAAACATAGGAATAAATTATGTTCATATTTAAAAAATACAAGTCTTAGATAAAATGTAGGCATACCTTCTACATGTAGTGAGATGTTGTATGAACAAAAGAAAAGAAGGCCTACTCTCCACCCTCCCATATTGGGTGATGCAGGTTGATGGCCTATCACCATATGCCCAAGGAAGAACATACACTACCCACCACTATGATCAATGTTGAAGCCAATGTTTTGGCACCTGATTTTGTTGTTTCTAGATATTTGATTGTGTTTGACTTTTTCATCCAAAGAAAGAAACACAATCAAATGTCTAGAAATAACAAATCTTAAGCATTATAGATTGTGGAAATATCATATCATTAACATGAGAATTTTCCTTAGTCGAAATCAATGAAATACATTTTTAAAACTATATATAGTTGTACCATTTATGACAGATAATTTGACATGTAGTCATGAAATAAGAGATGGAATAGAAGACATATAGACTTACCTTCTATATAAATAGAATGTAGTTATATCTTGTACACCATGCAAAAGATGTGATGACAAAGATATTTATTATTATGGAGATGTGCATTTATACTTTAAAATGTTTACAATCTAAATGGTTTCAATCAGATATAGTTAGTCTAAGGGAAAATTTGAAGTTTAGTGTGGTGAACATGTGTAATTGGTAGACAATATCTAAATTAGGAAATATAAATAGTTGTGTAGTTTATAACTAATAATATGTAATGCATATATAGTAAAAGAGATCGCATAAACAAGATGCAAATGTACATCATGTAGAGAGTAGGACAAGCTAAATGAATGTATGAATATATATGAAAACATAAGAACAAGTTATGTTCATATTTGTAAAACAAAAACCTTATAATCCCATAGTGAACATTACAACGCCAACACACAATAAATAGAACATAAAAACATGGAGAATAGAAGAGGTAAACTATAATAATGAACAATTTCTTACGCGGAAGTGGATATTGATACAATGGAAGCAATCTATGTAACATTTGGCTTGTCACTTCAAAATTCAAGCTACATTATCTCCCACTAAATATTGTAGACAAAAATGAGAAGTTGTAAAAGAACTATTGTTTTTTAAGTTTTAAAATTCTAAAATTTTCTAGATTGGTATAAAGTACAAACATGAAATTCACTTGTACCTTTGCATTGTGTTGATTTTTTTTGCTTTGATGTCTTCTATCAATCTTATTCATGATATTCTTCTTTCCTCATCTGTTTAGAGTTCATGGTAACAAATTGTTCTTCATGATATTTTTCTTTTTAGTTCCCCATAACAACTGTTCACAATTGTAGTTCGTCTCTCCTATACTCCATATTTTAAAGTTGTATTTAATATAGTATTTTGTGTATAATATTTAGTAGCAAATTAGTCTTATTCTTATACCTTTTATACAATTCTCTATTTGGCTTCAATATTTACCAACAAAGGACATAGCTTGAATCTTGTATTAATATGTTTCAAATTTTGTTAGGCATGTATAATTTTAAAGAGATGGGCAATGTTTTATTTACATAAAAACATTTAGAATTGCATCATATAATTGTTGTCATAACCTAAGGAAAATAAGTATAACCATAAAGAACTAGGTTTAAATATTTCAATTAGGAAGCTAAAAAGATACATCTATAAGCATGGAGAAATGTAGTGAGCAGAATATAATATGTTGTTGAAACATAGGAGTGAAGGTATTTTGGTGATAGGGAAAACCACAAAACTCATGCTCATTCTCCTCCCTACCATATTGACATCATGAAGTCTCATGAGATCTAGTCAAACCTCTAAGCAAGAAAAGTATGCAAGACCCATCAAAAATTCTATGGAGCCATGTCATATATCACTCAATGGCGAAACAGGGGGAATTATGTTGTTTCCATATATGATGTCTTATATTGCACTATTTTTTCCCGTATAACAACTTTGAAAAGATGAATATGTTGTTAAATAGCTTCCTAAAATAGATGTATACATAACATGTAATTAACATGATAACCATGTGGGAAATCCAACATATGCACACCAAAGCACTCCTGGTTTCTTGGAAAATTCCCTCAATTTTGAAGTCAACACAAATGCCACAAGTTTTCAAAAATTTCCTTGCATGTCTAACACAGTTGAATCCAAAAGAATTTGAAATATTGTAATTTCCCTGCATGTCTATAGGGAAAAATAGCTTGTTTTCTTTTTTCATCCCCATGATTTTAAGGGAAATATCTACTTCACAAATATTTATCCAATGAACTGCATATCCCATGACTACTATTATGTAGATTTCCACCTACAAAAGTAACATGCTCATTAGCAAAGAATAATTAAAATTATAGTTAAATCTTCTTTCTTTCCTCAAAGAAACATGGTTAGGGTTAGTAATTTTTGGTTGTTTAGTTTTGTTCTAATAGCTCTTTTACAAATTTTTTATTTGTCTATAATATTTAGTGTGGGGTGATGTAGCTCAAATTTTCAATAAAATGTGTGGGGTTATACTCATTTTACATAGATTATTGCTACCTATTACCAATTGAAAAGGTGGGAAGAGCACATAAGAATATGTGCAAGAAAAGCATCAAGGATAAATAAGGAAAATTTGGGTATATAGGCACGAAAAATGGAAAATGCAACATACATGTAGAATTTTAAACTTATTATTCAAATGCAACACAATTTTTTTAAGAATGTTTCTACACTATGTGCATACATAGTTTAATACACTAGAATGTCCAATGTTACTGACTTAAATTTTTTTTGGTACATATACATACATATACAAATAACATACATATAGATATACATATACACACACATATACACATACATACACTTTTTTTCCTTTGTTTATTGTTTGCAGTTATCTCTATGCATCCTTGGCATTATACCCATTACCAATGGAGCGATTTCAATTAAATCTACCAATATTTGACCAATGAACTACATAACTGATGATTACAATTGACCAAATTTCTATCCAGAAACAACATTCTCACTAGGGAAAGTGTAAATACTTTCATTTTTTTCAATTACATGGCATGAGCTTGATGTACAAAGGCTTCATGAAACATTTCACACTCTTGACACCCTACTCCTTAATCACAACAATTGTTTCATAAAGCCTCTTTGCATCAAGATCATTCCTCCTATCATGAAGCTCAGAATAAAAATATCAATTCCTTTAATGAATTACTCATAGTGCAAGTGAAGACTGGCCAAACCATTTTCTATCGTAAAACAAGTAAGAAAACCTGATGAAGAGAAGAGTGTGGTAACATAATATAGATTTTGGATTTGGGTATGTGCAAGATCATGATGGGCTAAAAAGTGGCAATATTATGGGTATTTGTAGGGTATGTGGCTAATGACATTTATTTTTAGCCAAAATTAATGAAACAAAAAGGGTTTGTAGAGGAGACTCTCAGATTTCAACCAATATAAATTATTCTTTACTTTGAATTTAATAAATAATTATTATTCATTTTCTATTAGGATTACTGCATTTGTAAGTCCTCGATCAATAGGCTTCCATTAAAAACATCTATAACTTCTCTCAAATGAAAATTACTTTTGGAATCCCAAACATGCATCACATTCTATGCTTCGCATACGATAGGATTAAAAAAGAAAAAAATGAATTTCATGAAGTTTTGATCAAGTTAAGATGGTCAGACATATGATTTTTATTTTGTAAAAGTTGCACAAAAAATTCATAATTAATTATTTTACTCTTTGGAAAAAATTACAAAAAAATATGCATGGGGAAAGTGCAATTTGGTTTTTTGCAAGAGTAATTATTTGTAGTGAATGTGAATGGGTGGCGGGATGCAAGTAGAGTTGAATATGCCAAGTGGATGAACAACACAATATATTATCTTAAATGGTTGAAGTGTTGGAACATTATAGCTCAACTAGACCAAGTACATTTGTTGGTAGTTCATGATATACAAAATGTG
The DNA here is from genome assembly GCA_007258455.2 of Sequoia sempervirens. NCBI lineage: Eukaryota > Viridiplantae > Streptophyta > Pinopsida > Cupressales > Cupressaceae > Sequoia > Sequoia sempervirens. Next base: position 4,642 of record VDFB02247825.1, on the reverse strand, counting down.
TGCTATGAAAAGTCAAAATATTGGTGAGCAATTTTGCATTAGAACCTTTTTTTGAACAAAATATAGTACGATTGTTGGTGTTTGATGGTGAGGGGCTATGATATATGCCATTTGGCTTCAAGGCCTGCAAAGAAAAAGGAATGGAATGGTTAGGTGGAAACATTATTTGTTGACATTTACAATGATTGCTCCATGTTCAATTTATTATAACACTATTAATGGGAACTATTTTTTTTTGCCAATAAAATAAGAAAATTACCCAAAGGACATGAACATGTTGAGGGCATGTTCAATTTGTAAAAGAGAAATTGTTGATATAACAATAAGCAGGAGCAACATGAGGGAGAAAGGGAAAAGAGTTGTGTACCTTGACTTTTTAGAGATAGTTGTTGTAATCGGGCTTCCTCTTCTTTTCTCATAATTGTGTATGGGTGGTTATGCATTTTTGAGTATCTCTCAAAGGAGAACATTGGCTGAATATGAAGGTTGTTCAACGATTTCACTCTGGATATAGCTGTAAATGTTAGTCCTTGTCGTTCTATTTTTCCAATGTCGACAGTTGCTCTGGCAAGCGTTAGGCCTTGGGATTTGTGTATGGTAATAGCCCATGCCATTGTGAGCGGAATTTGTCTACGGCTGCCCAATGATATAGGTACTATTGGTAAACTTTTGGGGTCCTTTTCATTCCATGCTGGCCCACTATTATTATCGATCCTTGCCACTACGTAAAGTGGAACATCTGGTGGTCTGGAACCAAGGCTGTAAACTATCTCAACAACTTCACCTAGAGCTCCATTTACAAGGCCTGCATGTGTCCATATGTTGGTTGTCAACATGATGTGTTGCCCTCTACAAAGCAATACATGCTTTTCAAGCTGTTCATCAGTAGTTGCATTATCTGCTTCAGCCCTGGTGGTAGTTGCAGTACTTATTGCAATTGGACGGTTTAACAATTTCAACATTCTTCTATTGTGAAGTCTAACTAAATCATTGGTAGCAAACAAGTGCATTGAATTGTCGAATATTTCTTTTTCGCTAGAGGTGAGATGCTTATCTGTGCATGTTTTTAAAAGTTCCCAATCCTCTTGTGATGCTTTTGCATTGCATATGTTTTGCAATAGTTGACAGAATTTCCATTGTTCTGGAGTCTCACCTTGTTGAGGAAACACTGTGTCTAAGGTGACAACGGTCGTGAACAGGTCCCATAGTGTTTTTGCATTTGAGTGTGATGTGTAAATAGGCTTGTCCATTATAGGCGGGAGCTGTGCAAGGTCACCAATCAGGATTATTGACACCCCACCGAAATAAAGATGTTGTCGATGCAGGAAGGCCTCACGTAGTCTTGCATCTATCTTCAGTAGCAACTTTGGTCCTATGAAGCTCATCTCATCAATCAACATATATCTTATGTGTTTCATCTCTTCCTAAAATGTTATTAATGATTTTCCTTGCAGTGGGTGCATTTCTTTGACAGGAATTCAAAGCATTGAATGTATAGTCGATGCATGTATATTAAATGTAGCAACCCCTATAGGAGCCAATGTGAGTAGCTGGCTTTGCTGGTGCAAATTGTAACTATCAAGTGCTTTTCTTATGCGAGCAATCAAGTATGATTTCCCTGTACCTGCTGTCCCTTGAATAATCATGTGCAATGGTTTATTTGAGTGATGCTTGCTATGGTTGATAATATGTGTGAGTGCTATTTTTTGTTTGGAAGATAATGTATAGTCTGGGACATCATACTTACTTGGAGCATGCCTTTCATGGCTACATGCTTTTTCCATGTTTATGAATTATGTGGCAATTTCATGAAGCTCTTGGGGCACTGCAAGTTGTTCCCATCTGTAGCTGCTATCAAACTCACGCCTGCCAAGTAGGTCAAGCTCATTTAGGCTGATGTTGTTTGAGGGGCCCATTTGCGAAAATAATTCCCATTCATTCATTTCTAGTATGTCCCTTTTGTCCATCTCAATTTCGCTGTCTGATTCTGCATCGTCGGTGTTTTCGTCTGAGGGGGCGGTGCGTGGGACATGCCATACATCATATTTGGATGCATTCATTTGCTTCCAATTTGCAAGTATTGTATCCTTAGTTATCCCTATGTCGATTTCCAAGCTTCGGAAGTGCTTGTACAGTAGGAGCTCACTCCAACAAAATGTTTCAAACTGGTCTGAGTCCTCGTCTGGGATGGTGTAGAACTTTGGGAAAACATTGACAATCGCTTTGACCTTTCTTTCTTTCCACTTGCATCCCTTGCGACTCGCAAAGTACGAGAAAGATCGTGCAGATTCAAGTAGCGTTGTTGTCTCCAATTATGGAGGTCGATTAATGTACGAATGAAGGTAGCTAGGTTGTAGATGGCTTTCATGTGGTCCTCTTGTTATTCGATGGAACATTTTGCGTCCAACATTCAAAGATGTAAAAGGCCGATTACAAACATTAAGCGGCAATTTCTGAAGCATATGGCATGTTTCTTGTGCTCCAATATCACGCTCTGCCACGATTTCTGCCATGAATTTTCGGTATGCTGCGAGGGCCGGGACATCTAGTTTTTGGGTTGCAGATATTCTTGCTAGCATGTCAGTACAAGTCTCAGATGCTCTCTCTGCTTTTGATGCATATTTGGCAATGTATTTTAGAACAATTGCCCGCGAGATGACAGGCTGTCAATCTATGTTGGCTCTCCATATTGAAATCATTTCTAGATTGTGTATGTTTAGCCTATCATCATTCCATGCAGGTTCATATTGTTTTGTCCCACAGTTGTCACATGATAGGGTAGATATAATTTTCTCTTTCCATGGAGCTTTGTATCGACACTCTAGTTTTTTCCCTTTCTTTCGCAAGCATGTCCCCTCTCTACATTTTGTGTGCCTCTGGACACGATTGATGATCTCTTCATAGTCATGAGAGGGGTCTGTAGCAAATATTTATGTTGTGTCTAGTAAGCAAGGATCATCTTGGAAAGATCAAAAAATCAAGTTGTTTCTTGCTGATGCAGCACGGGAATTCCAAGCACTGACATACTTGTCAAAGAATTTCCTAGCCTGTTGAACTGCTACACTGTCATCCCAATCAAGTTTATCCATGTTTGGTGCATCATGGAGCCAAAGGAATCCATGTACATGTGCAGTGCCACGATGCTGCCACTCATACCTGTACCAGTAATCTTTTGCATTGAGGAGTTTCTCAATTACCTCTTCATGAAACACTGTGAATCGTTGATGCAAGTATAATGATGTGGTGTGGGGGTTGTTGACTACATTTTCTAAGCACTGTTTATTTGTTTGCATTCCTATCGGCACACCATCCGAGATCAAACATTGTAGGTCTGGCCACTTTGTGTCAGCTGCACTTAATGTGAAGAATAGAGTGGGAGACCCTATTTGGTTGATCATATTTGTTAGTTCAGCATGACATTTGTTCCAATATGGTCTTGTGCCCCGCATTGAAGAGCCAAAGTGCATGAGCTCTTGAGCTAATTGTGTGTCAGGTAAGTTTTTCAAGTGTGCTCGGAGGTCCTCAATAGTGGTTGGCATGTTTTCTTCTGCATTTTTTTAATGAAAACTACAACAAGACCTTGGCTACGATGCCGCATCATAAGATTAAGCATGAAATATCGGAACCTTGGATGCCTTCCAAATCTATGGTCATGAAATCTCATTAAGTGGAGTGCATACTCATGCATGTGTACTTCCCTAATTCGTGGTTGCATTTGTAGTGCAAATCCATTTAGAAAGAGTGTTGGAAATGCCATATCAAGCAACCCCTCAGTATTGTATTCATTTATTGGCGATGAGTTTATTTCAGGCCAGTCTATAATGTTGCTTGTGTTGTCCTCAAGGTCTAATGTTTTCTTAATAATTTCTAACTCACGGCATCTGTTTGGAAGTCTAGCCATAAATGATGATGTGTTTACTATGCTATGTTCAATATCATCCCCATCAGAGTCAATTTCATTATTTGGAACCACCATGTCTTCACTGGTTTCAACGGTGTGTAGCATATTCGATATGTTTGTTCTTGCTTCAAGAAATTGCTCTAAGTGCTCAAAACTTATTGCAACATCATGATAGTATGGGTCATATTTGACTTTGTATTGCAACGCATCTCTGATATGACTTCTACTGACATAACAATCATAATAATGACCTTTTGTATGCAATCTTCGAACTATGAGAATGTCCAACTCTTGTATTCTTCGTGGAAGCACTTTTGAAATGTTAGTGATATCTTGCGGGAAGCTAATCATGTGGCCACTATATCTATATTGGCCTCCAGTAGTGTGGGTTACTTGTAGTACTGGGCTGATTTTGGCAATGAGCATTTCCTCCACTTGGGTGAGTCTTTTCAAAACAAACGGTTGCTCTCCTGGGTCCATGTTGTTGAGTGTAGAGAACCGATGGATGCCTCTCTCAGCGAAACATCTTTTACAAGTTGCATTAGTATCTGATGAATGGACGAGCATGCCTGGGTAACATTCCTTGCATACAATGCATGTTTTTCGGTTGGACAGTGCATCTATTCTTTGACAAAAAAATTTCATTGCCATCATGAAGTTATCATTGTTGTTGCATGTTGTTCCATGTTGATATAGGCATGTTTGTTTCTGTAAAGATCTATTGCACTTTTCTGCATTTAT
>VDFB02247824.1:0-14945 GCA_007258455.2 Sequoia sempervirens | reverse complement strand
ATTTCTTGATTTGTTCTCTCAAATTTTTGATACATTCATTTGCTTCCTCTAGGTTATCCTTCAGATTTTTTTTTTCACCTTCAACTCTATCAAGATCTTCAAGAGAAGCTTTAAGTTGCTCTTTGTCAATCATCTAGTCATCTTCTATGCAATCAATTGCAAAAATTTCTTCTACAATAATAGGATACTTTTTATCAGCCATGTGTTCAATCTCCAAGATCTTCCTCAAGTTGTTGGGCTTCTCTGAAAGAACCAAGCTCTGATACCAATTATTGAAAACCTAGAATATTGAGAGGGGGGTGAATCAATATTATATTAAACTATTTAATCACAATCCATCCAATAATCAAAACATATCTAACTACAACTATGAATGAAAGCATGAAAAGAATCACAAGATCGCATAGCACATGAACAACAATATTTTTACGTGGAAAATCAAAAAAGGGAAAAACCCTAGTGAGGATTAGCTTACAATATATTATAATCGGTTATAAGATATTATAGAGGCTCATTTCGAAGACACACTGTCCAATAAGGCTCATAACCAGAGATAGATATAAAATAGAAATGGCTATACAACCAAAATGTGAAGTGATACAAAATGTACCTTCCTTGTGCTGAATCTAGTTCCTTTGAAGCTCTAAATATAAAACTCTGCTTTTCTTTGCAAGCACTCAAAAATGTTTAACATAAATACCCAATTATATCTGCATATATCAATTAGGTCAGCTTAATTAGATGTAGCCCTATATTAATTCAAAATTACCTTTTTGGCTTCATACTTGATTAAAAAAACCTCTTCCCTCCTAAATCAACCATGCAACACTTAGTTTAGGTTGACATGGACCTAAAATAGATCTCATTAACATCCATAATACATATTTACTCTTTACAACACATATCAAGTATTAGGTTGGCCAGGAAATAGATCTAATCACAAAATAAGCCAACTAATCAATGATCAACAATCCTTTTGATCATGTGAACATGCTCCATCTGGAATATATAGTATACTGACACTTGTAAACAATCTCCCAAAATTGTAAAGATTGATTATAATTAGAGGAACATAGACTAGATTAAACATACCCATTTATACTGTATAAAGCCAAAAACTATGTGCCAAACTTCTATTACTTGTAACTTTAAGCCTGCTCATCCAAAATTGCTGAAATCTTGACCATAGATGCACATAATAGCCAGGAATAATATAATGTAACCTTATAAGCTGATCTTATTACACGAGCAATTTCATACCAAATTACTTGATTACAATCTCTTCTTTCTGTTCACCGGATTTGAGAGAACTGTCAACAATCAATGTTGGCATCAATGACAACACATCAAAGGGTTCATTCTTCATTCTCTCAACAATTATTATTAAATATTATTATCAATCAACTCAATGGCTGAAGCTAATATTCATTGAATCAATATTAACGTAGATGTTGATTATAAAATGGTTAGGATAGTGACAATATTAGTGTTAATATAAACACTATAATGTAGTATTATTATTATTAGAATGAAACCATTACCTAGAAAAATATTGAAACAAAAGGAAAACACTAGAATCATTATTGTAATAGTCTCATAATGTTAGGAAGAGAACCAAAATGGAAAGGGGTAATACTTAGCTGCAACAATAATAGAATTAATATTAACTTAACAAGTATAGACTCAATATTACATTAATATCAATATTAATACTATGCTCAACATCAATGGAAAAGCTTTGGTATAAACCTTTATGTTTATAGATTAATAGTAACGTCAATGTCATCATGAATAGACTTAATGGTGACTTTATAGTAGGTATTAATGTTGCTAAAATTAAAGTCAATATTAAACTCTAAATATGTTTAGTAATTAAACTCTTAATTAGCACTAATGTTAATAGAAGGACCATTGATATTAATAAATGGTTCAATACTAGTATTAATATTTATGTCTACATAATTAATAATAATATTAAGCCCAATATAAATAATCTTTACATTTAAACATTTAAACATAATCTTTGAGTGTCACCAATGTGGGTGTTAACCTTGAGGGTAGTACTAGAGTATAGACAAATTTTCTAGTAGAGTGACATCAGATTGAAGAAAGGTATCATAAATAAATAAATAAAATTAAATTAAAAAGAAAATTGTAGTTGTGTTCATGTCTGGGTGTAAAAATTAGGGCATGAAATTTGGTATTAGAGCATAGGTTTTTGAAACACTAGGATCTTTGGTACCATATTAAATAGAAAACTAATTAGGTTATACCTTGGAATTTGTAGGATGCCTTGTAAAGCGAGGAGAGGGGCTCCAAGAGGAGCTCATGTACACAAGGTGCCACTAGAGTCGCACAACATGGAGGATTCTCCTCAGGATTAGCAACCAGAGTTAGGACCACAAATATTGTAGGAACTACATAATTTCATAGGAGTTATTGAGTAGAGATTACATAAAGCAAAGATATTGCATGTGGAGCAACCTGAGGTCGAGACACCATGTGTGGAGTAGCTTAAGGGTGAGGGGCATAACGTAGGATGTCACGAGCGCAACAAGAGTCCCCCATGCCATCGAGCGACACGAGCAGGGGTGTCAAAGGAGGAGCTAGTGCATATTCCACCACCACCTAAGGCACCGAGGGCCTTACAAGATGCAGGAGGCTAGCTTTGTGATCTGCTTCACCTTAAGCCACCAGATTTTTAGGATCCACCAATGCAATGGAGGCAGAGTCATGATTACTTAGTCTTGATAGATACTTTGGGTTGCAGCCATATGGGAGCAACCTTAAGGCTAGGGTGGTTATTCACTTGTTGAGACATATAGCTTCTTCTTGGTGGTGCCAAGAGGAGTATAAGTACCACTTATCTATGGACACAATAACATGGGATACCTTCTTAGAGTGCTTTAGAGCATAATATATCTCAAAGAACTTTCGTCAAAGGCGTATCGATGAGTTCCATGATTTGCAATAGATAGGCCTTACAATGGCTTAATATGAGAGCTAATTTCTTGAGGTTTTGTAGTATGTGGACTATATTCAAGACGAGAAGTTTCTCATCAATCAATTCATTAGGGGATTGAACCCTAGAATTTTAGGAGCTCTATCTATGGCCGATCTCGAGGAACTTAGGGTCACCATGGAGAAGGCATACATAGTAGAGGAGGTACATAGCAGGACATAGGAGTCTCGAGAGTGGTTTCATAATTGCAATTAGGGCCATCGGGAGCATAATTCTTGTAGACTACCCCTTCCAAGGAAGGGGGGTCTAGACCTTCATTTGGATCTCCTAGGACACAACAACATTAGACACAAAGATCTAGGCCACAACAAGGTACAAAGTGGGAATCTAAGATCATGGCACATGCAGAACCCATGTAGAGATAAGAGGGAACCAGGTTAGCATGAAACTCCTCCTCGATCCTAGCAGCCTTCTAGAGGAGGATACAATAGTTTTGGGAGGCTTGAATTTTCTTAGTTTAGTAGGACCCAACCAACACAGGGAAAGTTGAGGGGACCTTTCTATGTGTGTGATCGTGGAAATAATTTATCTAGGGAGTACCCATAGGGTTTGCAACAGGAGGACCCCATCCTGGAGCCTCTGAGATGATAGTTGGCCATGTGGGAAAGTCCCATCAAGTTTTTGTGGTGATCAAGAACCGCCAGGCTGAGCATCGGGCCACCATTATTGAGGTAGTAGGTATGATTGATGGTGTATATGTTAGTGTATTATTTGACTAAGGAGTATTAAAATATTTTATTTCCCTAGCCTTAGTGGATTGTTGCAAGCTAGTGGCATCTAGGAAAGATGATAGGTGGGAGGTAGAGTTAGCTTCAGGGGCCAAGGTGGTCATTGATTTAGTGGTTCATGGTTGTCAGTTGACTCTTGGGGCTATCACCACCATGGTGGATCTTATTATTACTTTGTTGGGATCTTACAACATAGTGTTGGGTATGGATTGGCTTGATGCACATTAGGCTAAGATTAATTATCGTCATGAGAAAATTGAGTGTATTGATGATCAAAATGGGTGTGCGGGTGTGCAGGTGGGTGGTGTGTGTGGTGGTGGCGGGTGGGTAGGCAAGTGGCGGGTGTGGTGGGTCCCTTTGTCTATGTATTGATTACATACAGTTAAACAAATTAATAATTAAGAACCACTATACTCTACCCAGGATTGATGATTTGTTTGATCACACGAGGGAAACTAAGGTGTTCTCCAAGATTGAATTGAAGTTCATATACCATTAGTTGAGGATTGTGGAGGCAGATATCCACAAGACAACATTCAAGACTCGATATAGACACCATGAGTTTACAATGGTGCCATTTGGTTTGACGAATGCCCCCGCAATATTCATGAGCTTAATGGACGGGGTATTTTGCACCTTCTTGGATAGATTTATGTTGATATTCTTGGATGAAATTTTTATTTACTCATGGTTAGTAGAGGAGCATGAGGATAACTTGATACAGGTCCTATAGTGTTTGAGACAACATCAACTTTATGCCAATTTGGCTAAGTGCTCATTCTTTCAGACAAAGGTCTAGTATTTGGGTCATATCATTTTAGGTGATGGTATCTCAGTAGATCCATCAAATATTAGTGCCATTATGGATTGGCTGACACCCACTAGTGTTATAGAAGTCAAGAGTTTTATGGGACTAGTTGGTTACTACTATCATTTTATGGAGGGTTTCTCTAGGATAGCACATCCCATTACTTCCCTTCAGTGTAAAGGGAAGAGGTTTGAATGAAATGAGCAGTGTGAGAGGGTATTTCAAACCCTCAAGGAGCATCTCACTAGTGCTCCCATTCTAGCAGTACTCGATACAAACTTAGATTTCATGGTTTGTATAGATGCATTATTGGACAACATTGGTGTAGTGCTTATGTAGGAGGGTTGAGTGATTGCATATGAGTCACGAAAAATAAAGACCAATGACCTGAACTACCCCACACATGATTTAGAGCTTGCAGCAGTAGTTCAGGTTCTCATGAGATGGAGACACATTCTTCTTAGCCACCATTTTGAGCTTCATTCCGATCATTGTAACCTATAGTATATTTTCACGCAATCGAACTTGAACACTCAACATAGATGTTGGATGGAGTTCTTGTGTGAGTACAACTTTGATGTGCATTACATCAAAGGGAAGGAGAATGTAGTAGCAGATACATTAAGTAGGCGACGACATGAGCTAATGGCCATGATAGTGAGTATAGACTTGAGGAATCACATCTTACACCAGTTGCCGGAGCATGACTGGTACAATGAGATTCAGATTGAGATTTAGTCTTAGAAGGCCCTTAAGGGAAATCATTTAGGATACACCTTGTATTAAGACGGGTTGTTACATCACAAAGGGTGTATATATGCTCCATAGATTGGGGATCTATGGGAATTGGTTTTGTCAAAGACTCATAGAGCACCATATGCAACACATCTAGGGGTGAAGAATATCCATGTAGATCTTTGTTAGTTGTAATTGGGTAGGGATGCGTCAAGATATTGTAGAGTTTATTGCTTAGTTCCTTGAGTGTCAGAGAGTCAAGGCCGAACACCAGCATCTAGCAGGACTCCTTTACCCCCATGAGATTTCAGAGTGGAAATGGGACACCATTTCCATGGACTTCATTTTTGGTCTACCCTTGTCTTCTTGATGCCATGATGCCATTATGGTGACGGTTCACAAGTTGACCGAGATGGATCAATTTTCTCAGGTACAAACTACCTACATAGTGCCAATAGTAGTGAGGGTATTCTTGGATGACATTATCAGGTTGCATGGGATTCCTCGTAAGATCATATTATATTCACCTTAGCTTTTTAGTAAGCATTACATTAGGTTTTGGGAACTCAACTCAATTTTAGTACCACATATCACCCAAAGACAAATTGTTAGGTGGAGAGGGTTAATAAGGTATTAAAGGATATGCTACACATGTATGTGATGGATTACTGGTCTAGATGGGTGTACCTTTACTTAGTTGAGTTTTCCTACAACAGTTCAATCGCCATAGCTCTTTAATTATGGCACTTATCAAGCATTGTATGGAAGACCTTGTAGGACCCCATTGAGTTGGGACAAGATTGAGGATAGGGTTTCCATTAGTCTAGAGTTGTTACAAGATATGGAGCGACATGTAGTTTTGATCAGACAATGGTTACAAGAGGATCAAGATTGTCAGAAGATGTATATATATGCTAAAAGGATAGATCAAAGCTTTTCAATAGGAGATCGAGTATTCCTAAGAATGCAACCACATAAGAGTCTAATCCAATATGGAAAGGGCTCTAAGCTTGCACCTCAGTTTATGGATCCCTTTGAGATTCTAGAGTGGATAGTGTGAGAGCCATAAAATGCATGATTCTATGAATAGGAATCACCATTTCATGCCCACATCAATAGAGCCATTTTAATTAAAAGCAAAACTAGAAATGCAAACTTCTAAACTACAAAAACAACAAAAATACTTTTAAAAGAAATTAGTCTCCATTTTCATCCTAAAACCAAGGCCTTTTTCATGCACTTTTTATCTTAGATTTTACAAGCATAGGTGCATCAAGAGGCAGTTGGTGAATGGATTAATGCAAAGATGTGAAGATTTATGTGCATGCAAATTTCGTGGGAGTGAAAATGAGAGATGAATCCCATTTAAATAAGCGTCTTTGAGGATGGAGAGGTGTTTGAGAGGGAAATGTGGGATAAAAGGTTTGCAAGATGGAAATTTAAATATCCCACATTATGTAATTAAATGAAATGCATGTGAGTGGAAATGATAAAGAGGAGAGATAAATGCATGGTGAAGGGTTTATGAATAATGAAACTAAATAAAATGATTAAATGGATTTTAAATGAAGAAAGAAAATGATTTAATATGGATTTAACAAAATATGAATTATTATGATTTGATTTTAATGATTTAATTATTTAGCGAAATATGAACATGTTGATGCAAATGATTGCCGAGAATGATTTATGCCATGAATGGATGTGAACGATATATGAATGCTCATGATTTATGCAAAAATGCATTATGAATGATAATGATTGGATGAAAAATTATTTAATATTTTAATGGTTTAATGAAATGCAATATGAAGTGAAAGATTCATGCAAATGAATTGTAAATATTATGATAATTAGTTTATTATGAAATGATAGTTGATGACCATTCAAATTGATTATGAAAATTATATGGACGATAATAAATGATTATGCTTTATTATGGAAACATACATGAATGATAATGCAAACGAACATGGATGTTTATGAAACGGATTATGAACGGGAATGATCGTTTATGCAAATGGTTAGTGAATGACCATGGGATGGATATGATCGTTTATGTAAATGGATAGTGAGCAACCATGAGACAGTTTAATGATTTGATGAAATGCATGAATAGAAGAAAGTATTGAATGAATTGATTAAGTAAATAATAATATCTATTTAATCAATAGATGAATATCGTGACAATTATGAGGACAAATTTGAGTGTCTACATTTTCCCCCTCTTTGAGACAATGCAACTTGTCACGTCATTTCAAAGAAAAAGATTGATCAAGTGATACATGCCCTAGAGATATCCTGGTAAGGATTATGATAAGAATGATATGCCCCCTTGAGAGATTGATTGAACATATTGTAAGAAGATTAATCTCTTGATAGATGTATAGAAAATGATTAGATACTTGATATTGCGCAAGTGATAAAGAAGTGATGTACATTTTGATGAAAATGCACAGTTGATGGGCGTAACTGAAAAAATTGATGGAAATAATTAGTATAGCCAGGTTGATGAGCTGATTAAGTTGATTGAGAATGATGCTTGCGCAAGACAAGGTGATGCAATGATTAATTGATTTATTGATTAAGGGGACATGAGATTTCAAGAAGTAAGTTGATTGATTTGTGATTTGATTCACATGACATATATCAGTGGGATAAATATTTTGTTGCGACAAGAAAGTTGAAGATAATGACATGCAATATGGAAGAAAATAAAGGTTATGAAGCCTCTTGTGCCTTTTAAGTGCTTTAATCATCATCAAACTTATTATGTCACAAATTAGTATAATCGTCTAGATGACATGAACATCTAGACGACCTGAATACTATTTGCATTTTTATTTAGCAGTAAAGTATAAGCATTTGGGTATAAGAACCTTAGATGACCTAAATACTTATTGCATAGAAGACATTGTCAGACCTCTCATCCACACTAGACTCATAGGTCCTCGATGGTTTTAGATAACCATGTCTTAAGATGAGTCCTGTAAATGAGAAATAATCCATAGACAAAAAACCAGTGAACATGCCCCATCCTCGCCTCTCTAGTCCAAGACATCCTGGAGAAGCTGGAGAAGCTAAAAGACATGCCACCAAAGATAAAAATCATAAAGCAAGCAAAGATCAACAAATAAACAGGCATCGTGCTTCGATATAGAACTGATTCTTGGTATGGTTTTATGCATTTGATTGGATTTGAAAGAGGGACTGATAGGTATGTTATAATTTTTGTTTGATTTTCAATTGTGGCATGTTTTGACTTTGCTGAAATTCAAAGTTGTGTGGTGATCCGAAAAAGCAGTCACCGCTTTTGGGATTTTAGTTTTTTTGATTTTTCTCTGACATTTTATGATTTTTGATTTTTCTAAGACATTTTTTATGATTTTCGATTTTTAAGGAAATTCCTGAGGATTTTGACTTTTAGGACATTTTATGATTTTTTAAAAAATTTTTTATAGGATATTTTATGATTCCTTTCTTTTTTGATTTTTCTCGTGACATTTTAATGCATGTAAAAGAGACGCATTCTGTGCTGCTAGGACAAAAAAAAAAAGGAGGGTAGTTTCTTTGATCGCGAGATGTTCAGTATCCTAGCCCATAGCTAAGGTTGAGGAAAAGCCCCAGTGAAGGATAGAACCAACCTAGTACACATGGAAAAGCGAGCAAGCAAGGGGATTTTCGAACAATTCACGCTTCAGCGGTGAGGTGAAAGGTCCATTTTGAAATGGAAAGCGAATGAAAGTGGGATGAAAAGATCGCTAGGAGTCTAAAGGGAAGAGGGAGAAAAGCCTCTCTGGAACATGGCTAATTTCACCTCACGGTACTCTTTGCCTCAAAAGCCACACCCATGGTTTCCACTCCATTGAATCTTGCTCTCTTTGTTTTTCTTAATTTCATTTATTAATTTTTCTCAGTCTTTAATTTTTTTAGGATTTTTTCTCCATTTTTTTTAGTATTTTTTTCAAGATTCCTTTTAAAGATAAAACCTCCTCGAAGTGTACTTTAGGTATAAACTTTACATCAAAAGTAATAATATTGATAGGATCACTAAGAAATTCAAATCTTCCGATTAGATAAGTGGTATACCCCCGATCCATACAATAATAGTGATAAATATACTTTTAATTCCAACCAAGTAGGGCTCAATTCTAATTTAATCTTGTTGATTGGGTGGTGATTTTCAAGGATTCAACGTCTTGTTATAATATCCATTATTAAGTATGTTTAAGATGATTGTGTTAGCCGTCTCATCCTCAACAGTCCCTTTCACGCAAACCAAGAAACCCTAACATTCCCTTCACCGATCTTTTGGACAATACGGTTAAATAAAATTCCCCGGACCCTCGATGTAAGTTATGATGGCTCGTAAATCCGCCAGACAGCGGCATGTGCTTTTAATTCTGTGGAGTGCATTACTCATGCAGAAGTTCCGGCCACAGCGATCTCAATCGAATATGCCAATCTCAACCAACTCATTGGACGCCTTTGTTAAGAATTTTATGCTGGAATAGTCTTTGCTTTCAGAGGCCCTTAGCCTAAATGCCAATCTCTGGAGGATGCAGTGGTGCTAAAGATGTTGTAAATGAAATTTCTCACAGAGTTTGCGAACATCTTTATTTTTGAATGAATGACCATTATCTGTGATGATGGATAAAGGAATGCCATAATGGCAGATGATGTAGTTTAGTATGAAAGTGGCTATTTGTTTTCTAGTGATATGAGTGAGAGGAACAACTTCAATCCATTTCGTGAAATAGTCTATGGAAATGAGAATGAACTTATGACCATTGGATGAAGGTGGATGGATCTTTCCCATGAGATCGAGTCCCCATTGATAAAAGGTTCATGGTGTAGCAAGAGACTGCAATTCCTGTGTAGGAGCATGTATCAAGTCTGCATGTTTTTGACATTTCTTGAATTTTTTAACAAACTGATAAGCATCCTTTTCCATTGTAGGCCAATAATAACCCATACGCAAGAGTTTCTTAGCTAAGGTAGGACCTTTAGAATGTGCCCCACATATACCTTCATGTACTTCTCATAAATTAGTTTTGACCTCGTCATGCTCAAGACATCAGAGTAAAGTACCATCGAGACCTTGGTGGTAAAGGGTATCAGGTAAGATCACGTAGCAGGAAGCTTGATGAATAAAGGTTTTACAAGATTTATTGGATAGGTCTGATGTCAAGGTGTTATCTTGAAGATAATTATAAATATCCCTATACCATTGGGAATTAGGATCAACAATAATACAAATCATTTCAGATTGTGGTATATTGTAAGTAGGTTCCAAAAGAGGTTCTCCCAAGAACTCACAGTAGGTGGAATTACTTGGCATTTCCACAAGTGAACCAATTGTTGCCATTGTATCAACAACTCTATTGTTATCTCAGGAAATCTGCTCAAAAGAGATTGATGTGAAGTAGGCCTTGAAATCATCTACCATTCTTTTGTAGGGCATCAATTTTTCATCTTTTGTTTTATAGTAATCATTAACTTGTCTGATCACTAGTTGAAAGTCACCAAGAACACACAACTTAAGGATTTTCCATTGCATAGCTATACGAAGCCCATAAAGTAATGCCTCATATTCTGCAATATTGTTGGTACATGGAAACTATATCTTATAAGCTTTAGGTATGCAATCCCCTTGTAGACTGACAAAGAGAATGCCAACACTTGAACTACCTTGTGTGAAGGAGCTGTCAAAATATAAAGTCCAAAGATGTGTAGATTCCATGTTGAAGATTGATTCATCAGGGAAGTTTGTAATAAGAGGATGATTATCTTTCACAGGAGCATCAGTGAGTTGATCTTCTATAGCTTGTCTGTTGATTGCTTTTCTTTCTACGTACTCAATATCAAACTCACTAAGAATCATCACCCATTTAGCTAACTGTCCTATGAGTGCTGCTTTGTTCAAGAGATACTTAAGAGGATTAATCTTTGTAATGATCTTTGTTTAGTGTGTAAGCATGTAATGTCACAACTTTTGTGATGCAAAAACTAGAAGGCACACTCTTTCAATAGGACTATAATTGAGCTCATATCCCACTAGAGTATGACTGATGTAATCGATTGCACGTTCCTTTCCTTTAGAATCATGTTGTGCTACAAGTACCCCTAGTGCTATGGTAGTTGTGGATATATACAGAGGTAAAGGATTATCATCTATAGGAGGTACTAATACTGTCAATGTCATCTGATATTCTTTGATTTTCTAAAAATCTTGTTCACACTTGTCATCGCATCTGAATGGAACATTCTTGTGTAACAAATGTTGAAAGGGCTGACATTTATCTACAAGTTGTGCTATAAAATGACAGATAGATTGAAGTTTTCCTTGTAATGATCTCAGCTGACTGATATTCTTAGGTGGAGGCATTTCAAGTATAGCCTTTATTTTTGTAGGATCAACTTCAATTCCTTTAGATGAGACAATGTATCCAAGGAGTTTCCCAGAGGTTACTTCGAAGGAACATTTCTTTGTATTCAACAGGACCTTGTATTTTTCTTATCTTGTGAAAATTTTATCCATGATCTCTAGATGTCCAACTCTCGTGTAATATTTTCCCAAAAAATCATCTACATAGTCTTCCAAATAGGTATGCATCATGTCATGAAAGATAGTGGACATTGCACATTGGTAGGTAGCTCCGATGTTCTTCAACCCAAAGGGAATGACATTCAAATAGAAGGTTCCCCAAGGACAAGTGAATGTTGTCTTAATTTGTTCTTCAGGAGCAATTTTAATCTAATTGTAGCCCAAGAAACCATCCATGAGGGATAAAATTTTGTGCCTTGCTATCAAATCCACTATCATGTCAATGTTTGGAAGTGGGAAGTCATCCTTAGGACAAGCTTTGTTTAAATATTTGAAGTCAGTGCAAAATCAGATGCCCCCATCAGGTTTTGAAATTGGTAGTAAATTTGAAATCCAATCAACATAGTCAACAGGTCTTATAAATCCCACATCTAGCAACTTTTGTAATTCAACTTTTACCAATAGAGTAATGTGCGGGTGCATTTTTCTCAACTTTTGTTTAACATGTTTTTCCCTTGATGGAAAAGACAAGTGATGCATTACTAGATCTAGATCAAGTCCTAGCATATCTGCATAGGACCATGCAAAGTTGAATTGTCTTTCCTTGTAAAATTGTATATGCTCTATTCTCTCTTCAGGTGTTAATGATTCTGCTAGATGAATTATCTTTGGTTTTTCTATGCCCAGATTAGCTAGTATTTTCTTCTCCACCAGCATAGATAATTTTTCATGATATACTTCTAAGTGAAGTGTGTCAATCCTTCCATCCTCAGGTGCCTCAGAGAGGTTTTCACCCTTGGATATGTCATTTATTTTTACTTTTCTCGGGTCTAATAGTGTCGCAGAGCAGTTTTCACTAGAAGACCTATTTATATTTTCAATAATTTTGTGACTAAAAGGATTGGCACTCCCCCCAAAGCAACACTATTAAGTTCTATGATGAATCTCACTTTATGATCCTCAAGAGGTGTGTCTTCTCGTGCTCCCAGAATGTTTATGATTGCCTCATCATTTTCAAATACATCCAGTTGTGGTGGTCCCTTCTGATTGAAATCAATGAGTTCGGGGTGAACCAGGGGTAAAGGATTATGATTTGAGTGAATATTTTGAATGGATTCGAGGGTACAAATATTATGATTGAGTTTAGGGGTAGGGATGCTATCATAGTCATAAATTTCAATGAAGTCATCAATGGCACTTTCCTCATTTGTCTGTGTAGCATTAGAAGACTCTACTTCCTTACTTGAAGTACATGTGGTACTCAATGTCTTATCTTTCTGTGCATCATATCCTAAACAAGGGACTTTTTGCATAGGAGTAGGTTGTATTGGTTCCAAGATACCCTATTTTTGTAAGCCAAGAGGGATTTTACCATCATATCCCATTTGTTTCATAAGATCAAATCCTTTACCATATTGTTCAACTGGTATCTTTATTTCAGTTTGTTCTTTTTTTGTATCTTTATCTTTGTATAATCATTTTAGGAAATCAACTTCTTCTATTTCATTATAAAGGGCTCCCCATTTTTTGAAAGTAGTTGATTTACAAATCATTGTAGTATCTACATCTGATGTGGTCTTAGTCATCTGTAGTTTGCCATAGGTGTGTGGAGATAAAGGTAGCTTTCCAATGCAAAGGGCACGTTGCAAGGTATATTCCCCTACTCCTTGTTCTTTTACTTGTATTTTGATCTCAGCTTCATTGGATTTTGAGGAGGATGCTTTTAAGGACTTGGGATCAACATATGCTTGGGAAGGAAATGCTTCACAATTGCTTGGGATTGTGGTTTTAGTTTTAGGACTTAGATTATGGAAATACATGAAAGGTTTGGATCTCCTCGTATTGTGATTTCAACACCATTGTGTGGGAATTTAATGCACTGATGGTATGTAGAAGGTACTTCTTGTATCACATGAATCCAAGGTCTTTCGAGGAGGATATTATAGGTTATTGGGAGATCAAGGACTTGGTTGGTGCATGAGCACCTACACCTTATTTTCAAAATTTGAACATTTGATGTTGATCATAGCTGTGTCTAGGGAGTTTGAAGGGGTGTTTTGAGTTTATTTGCTGTAAATAAGGTCTAAAAATAATATTTTCAATGTAACTAAGGTTGGTTTTAATTCTTTTGTGTTTAGGGGTCAATAAGTTGTAAAAAGGCTAAAGAAATATTGTCAAGTAAAATAAACAAAATTTTCAACATTTAGGAATATGAAAGGTTTGGAAGTTCAAAAAATAGTTATGAACGTTGGTATGGTTGGGATTCAAATGTAAATTCTATATAAACCCTCTTCATGGCTCGAAGAGGAGTTATTGAATGTTGTTTTAAAGAAATCCAAGAAGAATACAATGGTTTCTGCATTTTTTTGTGTAAATTTGTTCTTTGTTGGAACTGTATGACCCCGTACAGATTGTTTATGCTCTGAAATTCATGGTGAACTGTTATATCATGAATTATTTTCCTTTTTAATCTACTTTGAGAGTCTATCTTTATATTTTGTGGGAGATCTCATAAGTTTTCTATAACTGCCTATTCAAAATAGTGAAGGCCCTGTTTTGAAGAAAAACATGAAAAATTAGTCATCCCACCTACTGTATAAACCCGTGCTTTAGTGGGATAACACATCTAATGGTAGGTTAGTTTCCTAAATGGTCTGGTAGGTTTTGGAGTCGAGTTCTTTTGATATGGAGTGAATCCCTAGGGCTGATATAGTTGTTTCTTTCATGTAAATGGATGTGTCAAAGTAGTGTTTTGACAAATCAATGAAGGAATTGTCTATTGGATGGATTTATGAGTTTGTGCAGGGAAAATGTAAGATGTTGGATGCAATTTTGGGGTTCTATAAGCCCGAGAGTTGTGTGTTTGAATAAAACCTTGGTATTTTGTAAGAAAATGGAGGGTTTGGTGGTTCATCAGGTTAGAGATCATAAACCTGAGAATGAATCAAGGATTCTATGGTTTTGATAGAAAATTTAACTCTATTAAGTGAGTTTTGTTGAAAAAAAAGAGAATAGGAAGTACTTCCTTTGTTAAATAGGGCTAATTTAGTATCCTTCAAAACAAGGCAGTCTATTGAATCTTAATGATGGTACAAAGAAACTTGG
>VDFB02247822.1:0-18117 GCA_007258455.2 Sequoia sempervirens | reverse complement strand
AGGAGGATTTCCAAAACATAGAAGACAAGGTGATACCTCGCCTAAAGGCATTAAAGGAAATATCCATGCAAGTGTTGGTTCAAGAAGATGTTATTGATGATGGAGCTTCTTATGACTTCAATAGGTGGTACTATTCCTTGCTAGCAATAAAGAAAATATATGATAAGATGAAAGAGGAATGTGCTGGTATGCAAAACTCTTTTGGAAAGATACAGCTCAGGATCCTCACATCGCTTGAAGGATTGACAGGACAAGAGGCTAATGATATAAATGGTTTGAACTTGGAAGATTTAAAGGAAATTGTGAAAAATGTTTATTTCAAAGAGATGGAGGCTATTAATGAAAATCAGCTAGATGATATGTTATCTCTCTTGATCTATATGAACAACTTTTAGAGGCAAGAGGGTTAAGTGGGAGGACACTTTTGCTCAATACATTGAAGCCTTGGATGTAATAGGAGTGCAATTGGATACCTTACCGAGCATATCAATGGAGGAACTCAATTTAGTAATGGCAAGGTTCATTGCATTCGCAGCCAGAGAACAATCCAAGGGGAACTGCATTTTGGAATCTAGGTTGCTTGATTAGCTTGCAAGGTGTCAGTGTCTTCCATGCTCCAAGTGGCTCTTCTTCCTTGCGGCATGTGTCACAGAAGTTAGTTATGCTTTGCTAAGTGTACTCTTAGTTATGGTTTATGGGGATAATCTTGGTCGTTGATCTTAGATCAATCTGGGTCGTTGCTTTGTAATTGGGGTGCCTATATAAACCCTTCTCATTTCATTTGTTCGGGGAGACTTGTGAAATTGTTGCTAGAGCGCTATCAAAATAATAATTAGACTCATTGATGAGCATTTGTTAGTTTGAAAGTCAGTATGGTTTCATATTTCCTCAATAGAATAGATTTGTTTTCCGCAATTTTAAATGCATGAAGGATTGATAGTGTTGGTAATAGTGAAGTTTGTTCATACCTTTTTTAAATTGAATGATTTTCAATTTGATGTGTAAGGTTAGTCTGAACTTTCCAATTGCTAAACTTGAACTCTATTACTTATGTTCATTGTTCAAATTGAAGATGGCCTTGAGTAATAGGATATCATTTGTGAATCCCTTTGAAGATTGCACCATCTTTGTCTAGTTGTTGTACTTGGCAAAACAAAGGTTTTAATTTCGCCGTCCAACACTTGTCTCTTGAGTTCCTAGGAATAGTTTAGAATTAGCCTAGCCTCTAAAGCCCTTATCCTTTTCTATTTTATTTTCAAAGTTGACAATAGTAAGATCTCAGCACTCATGGACAATAGCATCTGTATTCCAAAGTATTGAAAAGTTGTTGCTAAAGTCTTAAAGGAAGAAGGATTGAACCAATAAATCGAGCGTAAGTCCCCCTTGCAATACCAGCAAAACATAGCAAAACCAACTAAGACTATCCTATATGCACAAGGAACCTTGGAGTCTACTTTGTGATCACTTAGCTTAGCACATTGGAAACTTTGTTCAAGAGAGAGTAGGATATTTCATTGGGTATTTTATTCTAATGTTGGTTGAGGTCACAAAATCCGCATCAATAAAGTATCATGAGGGAACTGTCTCTCAACAGATATTATGGAGGGGAACATAAGGCTTCTATCCTCACATTTCTACATGATTGATAAAAGTAACTATTGATATATTAATTTCTTTGAACTTGGGTTCTTCATCCTGCTTGTGGATACTCGCAAAATTGGCATCAATTTCCCTTTACTCAAGTGATGTATGTGGAACATTGACCAACTACACAGGGACAAGACTTCATGAGTTACCTAATACCTCGTGAGGGCTATTAAAGAAAAATTCCACAAAACAGTAGAAGAAGAAAGAAAGATTAGAAGTGGAGAATTTGAGACTAATAGAATTTATCTAGCAAATGACAGCCCCACTAAGGCAAGAGAATGCGGCTTTCATTCCACCGTCTTCTCTTCCTCAAGAATCTGTTGACAGCCTTGAAGCAATGAGAATTACAAGTCAAGCAACTAGAAGATGGGTCAAAAATACCTCAAAGCAAGTGGACCAATTCCTAGAGAGGTGTGTTTGGGCTTATGATAAATCAATTATGCTTGTAATTGAAATTCGCCAAATGGAAGAGAATCGGGAGGATTTCCAAAACGTAGAAGACAAGGTGATACCTCGCCTAAAGGCATTAAAGGAAATATCTATGCAAGTGTTGGTTCAAGAAGATGTTATTGATGATGAAGCTTCTTATGACTTCAATAGATGGTACTGTTCCTTGCTAGCAAAAAAGAAAATATACGATAAGATGAAAGAGGAATGTGTTGGTATGCAAAACTCTCTTGGAAAGATACAGCTCAGGATCCTCACATCGCTTAAAGGATTGACAGGATAGAAGGTCAATGATACAAATGGTTTGAACTTGGAAGATTTATAGGAAAATGCGAAAAGTGTTTATTTCAAAGAGATGGAGGCTATTAATGAAAATCAGCTAGATGATATGTTATCTCTCTTGATCTATATGAACAACTTTTAGAGGCAAGAGGGTAAGTGGGAGGACACTTTTGCTCAATGCATTGAAGCCTTGGATGTAATAGGAGTGCAATTGGATACCTTACCGAGCATATCAGTGGAGGAACTCAATTTAGTAATGGCAAGGTTCATTGCATTCACAGCCAGAGAACAAGCCAAGGGGGATTGCGTTTTGGAATCTAGCTTGCTTGATTAGCTTGCAAAGTGTCAGTGTCTTCCATGCTCCAAGTGGCTCTTCTTCCTTACGCCATGTGTCACAGAAGTTAGTTATGCTTTTCTAAGTGAACTCTTAGTTAGGCTTTCTAGGGATAATCTTGGCCGTTGATCTTAGGTCAATCTAGGTCGTTGCTTTGTAATTGGCGTGCCTATATAAACCCTTCTCATTTCATTTGTTCGGAGAGACTTGTGAAATTGTTGCTAGAGCGCTATCAAAATAATAATTAAACTCATTGATGAGCATTTGTTAGTTTGAAAGTCAGCATGGTTTCATATTTCCTCAATAGAATAGATTTGTTTTCCAGAATTTTAAATGAATGAAGGATTGATAGTGTTGGTAATGGTGAAGTTTGTTCATACCTTTTTTAAATTGAATGATTTTCAATTTGATGTGTAAGGTTAGTCTGAACTTTCAAATTGCTAAACTTGAACTCTATTACTTATGTTCATTATTCAAATTGAAGATGGCCTTGAGTAATAGGATATCATTTGTGAATCCCTTTGAAGATTGCACCATCTTTGTCTAGTTGTTGTACTTGGCAAAACAAAGATAGGTTTTAATTTCGCCGTCCAACACTTGTCTCTTGAGTTCCTAGGAATAGTTTAGAATTAGCCTAGCCTCTAAAGCCCTTATCCTTTTTTATTTTATTTTCAAAGTTGACAGTAGTAAGATCTCAACACTCATAGACAATAGTATCTGTATTCCAAAGTGTTGAAAATTTGTTGCTTAAGTCTTAAAGGAAGAAGGATTGAACCAATAAATCGAGCGTAAGTCCCCCTAGCAATACCAGCAAAACATAGCAAAACCAACTGAGATTATCCTATATGCACAAGGAACCTTGGAGTCTACTTTGTGATCACTTAGCTTAGCACATTGGAAACTTTGTTCAAGAGAGAGTAGGATATTTCATTGGGTATTTTATTCTAATGTTGGTTGAGGTCACAAAATCCGCATCGACAGGATCATGAAATGAACTGGGTCTCAAAGAGATATTATGGAGGGGAACATAAAGGCTTCTATCCGCCATTTCTTTACATGATTGGATGTGTAAATTCATTGATATATTAATTCTTTGAACTTGGGTCTCTTTCTATCCTGCTTGTGGATAATCGCAAAATTGGCATCAATTTCCTTTACCAAGTGATGTATGTGGAACATTGGACCAACTACAATAGGACAGGACTTTCATGAGTTAGTTGATACCTCGAGGGCTATTAAAGAAAAAATTGACAAAACAGAGGAGAAGAAAGAAAAATTAGAAGTGGAGAATTTGAGATTAATAAAATTTATCCAGCAAATGAATGAGGCATTCATTCGACTGTCTTCCCTTCCTCAAGAATCTGTTGACAGCCTTGAAGCAATGAGAGTTACAAGTCAAGCAACCAAAAGATGGGTCAAAAATATCTCAAAGCAAGTGGAGAAATTCCTGGAGAGGTGTGTTCAAACTTATGATAAATCAGTTATGCTTGTAACTGAAATTTGCCAGATGGAAGAGAATTGGGAGGATTTTCAAAATGTAAAAGACAAGGTGATACCTCGCCCGAAGGCATTAAAGGAAATATCTATGCAAGTGTTGGTTCAAGAAGATGTTATTGATGATGGAGCTTCTTATGACTTCAATATATGGTACTGTTCCTTGCTAGCAAAAAAGAAAATATATGATAACATGAAAGAGGAATGTGCTATTATGCAAAACTCTCTTGGAAAGATACAGCTCAGGATCCTCACATCGCTTGAAGGATTGACAAGACAGGAGGTCAATGATACAAATGGTTTGAACTTGGAAGATTTAAAGGAAAATGTGAAAAGTGTTTATTTCAAAGAGATGGAGGCTATTAATGAAAATCAGCTAGATGATATGTTATCTCTCTTGATCTATATGAAAAAATTTCAGAGGAAAGAGGGTAAGTGGGTAAGTGGGAGGACACTTTTGCTCAATGCATTGAAGCCTTGGATGTAATAGGAGTTTAATTGGATACCTTATTGAGCATATCAATGGAGGAAGTCAATTTAGTAATGGCAAGGTTCATTGCATTCGCAGCCAGAGAACAAGCGAAGGGGAATTGTGTTTTGGAATCTAGCTTCCTTGATTAGCTTGCAAGGTGTCAGTGTCTTCCATGCTCCAAGTGGCTCTTCTTCCTTGCGCCATGTGTCACAAAAGTTAGTTATGCTTTTCTAAGTGAACTCTTAGTTATGGTTTCTGGGATAATCTTGGCCATTGATCACATATCAGTCTGGGCCGTTGCTTTGTAATTGGGGTGCCTATATAAACCCTTCTCATTTCATTTGTTCAAGGAGACTTGTGAAATTGTTTGTAGAGCGCTATCAAAATAATAATTAGACTCATTGATGAGCATTTGTTAGTTCGAAAGTTAGCATGGTTTCATATTTCCTCAATAAAATAGAATAGATTTGTTTTCCGCAATTTTAAATTAATGAAGGATTGATAGTGTTGGTAATGGTGAAGTTTGTTCATACCTTTTTTAAATTGAATGATTTTCAATTTGATGTGTAAGGTTAGTCTGAACTTTCAAATTGCTAAACTTGAACTCTATTACTTATGTTCATTGTTCAAATTGAAGATGACCTTGAGTAATAGGATATCATTTGTGAATCCCTTTGAAGATTGCACCATCTTTGTCTAGTTGTTGTACTTGGCAAAACAAAGATAGGTTTAAATTTCGCCATCCAACACTTGTCTCTTGAGTTCCTAGGAATAGTTTAGAATTAGCCTAGCCTCTAAAGGCCTTATCCTTTTCTATTTTATTTTCAAAGTTGACAGTAGTAAGATCTCAACACTCATAAGCAATAGTATCTGCATTCCAAAGTGCTGAAAAGTTGTTGCTAAAGTCTTAAAGAAGGATTGAAACAATAAATCGAGCGTAAGTCCCCCTTGCAACACCAGTAAAACATAGCAAAACCAACTGAGACTATCCTATATGCACAAGGAACCTTGGAGTCTACTTTGTGATCACTTAGCTTAGCACATTGGAAACTTTGTTCAAGAGAGAGTAGGATATTTCATTGGGTATTTTATTCTAATGTTGGTTGAGGTCACAAAATCCGCATCAACAGTACCGTTTAGGGAATCTGTCTCAGCAGAGATATTATGGAGGGGAACATAAAAGGCTTCTATCTGTCATTTCTACATGATTGACAGGTAACTATTGATATATTAATTTCTTGAACTTGGGTTCTTCATCTGTTTGTGGATACTGGCAAAATTGGCATCAATTTCCTTTTACCAAGTGATGTATGTGGTTTCTCCAACCACAGGTTTCTCAATGGCATTCAAGGCTCAGTCCATGCAATTCAGAAGACTCAAAATCTATCCTACATTAAGTAGGTGTTAGTCATTCCATTGTATGGGATGGAGAACAAGTAGTTAAAATTAAGTGGCAATAAAGACATTCAGAAAGAGGCAGAAGGATAGTTTCCAAGATGTTATCTGTCAACTATAGCTTTTCTTAGGCTGGTCAATCTTTTTAATTGAAGGAATGTCTATATGGAGGTGGAGAGAAATCTCATTCAAGTTTATTATTGCATAATTGACAACTAAGGCCATCAAATAAAATGTCATATGAAAGCAATTTAATCTTTTTTTCAATGAGATGGGGAAAATTTAATTCACCTTCAGAGTTTTGCCAACTTATCAATTGTCCTCCTCATTTGATACTCAAAGAGGAAGTCTTTGAAATCAACAGACCGCTCCTGTTGAAATTTGCATAGGAAGATGGCATAATCCAGAAATACTTAGGATTGTAGGTTGAAAATATGATTAAGAAGGGATGGCTGGTGACCTCGAAGGGAAGTTGTGTGAGAAATGCATTTCAACTATGTAATGTCCCCATTATTGCTCGCCTCAGCATCTCGTTGATTAGCCTATTCATTTGACCCTCGTAGGCTAATACTCATGGTTAGAGAGTCCTATTTGGCAGTTATCTGAGTGTTTTCTTCTCCAGAGCTCAATTTGGTTTAGGATTGGCCTTCGTTTGGTGATTCAGGACTCAGTTTCACACACATACTATTTATAGTAAGTCACTTTGTCAGTGGAGTCCACTGTTACTATTTTTAGCAGGGGACCTAGAGGCGCAGTTGATTCAGTGGTTGACCTCCTGGTTCAGACGGATTGGAAAAATAATGTTTAATGAGCAACTTATTTTAATTATTATTAATGTTAATCTTTAATTATTATTAAAGTTAAATCTTTAATAATAATTAATTATTTTTTCGAAAAAGTGCATTATAATGTTATATTATAACTTTATGTCAATGGGGCCATTAAATGACTTAAAATACTTTAATTAAGTGCATTGAAAAGGGTGCCCATCTCATGAGACATTATAAAGTGCAAATATTAAAATATATTTAAATGATGAGAAGCTTCTAGAGGTCGACCTAAGTCATGAAAAAGTATATAAGCTATCAAAACAAATGAAAAAGGATTCATTCATGATTTTGACATTTAGCTTTTGAAGAGTTTCGTTGTGGAGAAGAAGAAACCTAGGGTTTCTGCAATTCCTTGACTTTGGAAAACGTGGTATCTTCATTGTTCTTGCTACCTAAGGGTGTGAAAGATCACTTGAAGGCTGCATCATTGGTAGCTTCATGTCAAAGGCTGCAATTGTGATTTATGGGGGGAAGAATTGAAGAAGTTTCACAAGGGTTTGACAGCAGATTGAAGAGTATCATTGTTGAACCACTTCACTGTTGGCTGTGCCAACTCTTATTGGCATGTGGGAATCATTTAGGGCATTTAAGAGGAGTCTATCATCAAAGAAGTGAAGGGTTTGAAAAGGAGATCACCGATTGTTGAAAGGAGTATTGAAGATCATTTAATTGCTGCAAGATCAACATTATAATCAGCTTGTGGTATTTAGGAGGCTGTAACTTTCCTGGCAGCAAGCCGTACATTCATCTCAGGTTGGACGTGTTAACTTGAGGCAAAAACGCCTTGGCATTGTGCTCTCTTCTACCTCCATTGAGGGCGGTTGGGTATATGAAATCTGGTTTGTGCATAAAAAGGGTGGAGAAGTGGTTACTTTATGCTAGGCGTCCATTATTGGGGCTTTCATTGTTGCTGATATTCATTTCCAGTTTGCTGTTATAAAATTACAGACTTGTCAGCTTTGGCTCAGGCTGACCAGGTATGATTGCATTGTATTTGAAAGAAATAGAACTCTGATTTTCGAATATATATTACTTGTATCTGCAAGTTATGTTAAATCAGATTTTTAGCTTGTTGCTACAATTCAAGTGTTTCTCTACTTTTAATGTCCCCATTTTGGCCATATTATCGCCTACTTCCTGAAACTACACTCAAATGCAAATTTGTGGGCTCACCCCTCATTAAGTCTTGTTTCAAATACCGCTTTCTGTTGGTTTTGATGTAAACCCGTATCATTTTATGCTATTTTGGGTAAGTCTAATTTTGGCAAAGGCATCATCACAGCTCAATCAAGTCATCTTATTATCCATCGTGGCTTGTCTTATTTTGGTTTGGTTTTCTTCTATGAGTTGTTTCTATACTTAGTCAGCCCTCATGTTCCTAGTTTCAAAATCTCCACCAGGAGTAATAACTTCATGTTGTTTTAAAAGAGGGGCCACAGGTCAATTGCGCATTTAATGATTTATTAATAATGCCTTCGCTTATTTATTTGTTTGAACCATACACCAAATGCAAATTTAGGTTTTCACTCTATTTAAGTCTTGCTTCCAACTCAGTTCTGCTTTCTGTTGGTTTTGAGGTAAACTTACTATTTTTGGCAGTGGCTATTTTTAGTAAGTCTAATTTTGGCAGTGGCATCATCAGCAGTTCAACTCAAGTCATCTTATTATCCATCAGTTTCAATTTGGCTTTGGGTTTGGTTTTCTTCATGAGTTAAGTTTATACTTAGTCAAATTTCATGTTTCTTAGTTGTACCCCACGCCTAGGAGTAATAACTTCATGTTGTTTTAAAAGAGGGGCCATTAAGGGGGTCAATTGTGCATTTAATGATTTATTAAATGCTTTATTGTTGCAAAGTGAAGTTGGACGCTTAAAGGAGGTTGAGTAATATTTTATTATTTCAAAAAGTAAAAGGAAAAAAGGTGGCGTCCCTTTTGGAAGTTGAAGTGATTCAACTTCTTGGAATTTGAAGAGTTCGTGTTGCTTCATTTGCCAACTAAAGATTATATATTGTTGCTGTTTGAAGAGCTGATTATCCAATGTTTATGATAATGTTATGTTGTCGGAATGACAACTTGTTTTTTACTTCGAGGGATGCTTACCTCCTAGTTCCAATCCAATTTCGTGTTTGAAAGATAACACCTAGTTGGTATTATTGCTGCTTCTCAATTAGACTAGCAGATTGTGCTTCAAAATTGGTGAATTTTGGTGAGAACTTCAGTTTTTATGTTGCTGGTGTATACACAACTGAAGGTGGTTTTCATTTACAGCTTTTGGTATGAATTTATTTTGGTTATGGGTATTTGATCATTGCATTTCTATGATAATGGCGACCATATTTGGAGGTTTTCAGATTTTAATTCCAAGTTTCTGATTTTTCCAAGAGAAATCGCCCCTCTACAGGGCCGTACCATCTCATGAGTGCTTTGGGATTCGTGCAAGAATAATATCTTGAGTTTTGATGCAGTTTTGTAGTTTGAGTTTGGGCACCATCCTCCTAGAAGGTCTTTGCAAAACATTCCAGCTTATTTGGAGGTATTTAGGAGGAGTTGTGATCATTTTTATGAGTTTGCTGTTTGCTGATAGACATTTCCAGATTGCAGATTTTTATATCAGACTTGTTAGCTTTTGATATAATGCTGGTTTGAGCTTCAATTCTCCATCTTATATCATTGTAAATGTTAGAGGAAGTGATACTCTAACCTTAATTGCGAAGATTATTCATTCTATTTGCAGTTCTACTCTTTGTAAAGCTAGTTAGTAGTACCACCGCCTTTACTTGCTGCAATTTTATATGTATTTTACCTTCCCAGAAATGATCGAAAATGATTTTGATAGGATTAAAAGAATTCACGATCACATTGGTCAAGTCAGAATCATCAAAAGACATGTTTTACTCTGGTGGGTCTATTTCTATTTTTCAGGAACAAAGTTAGAACCTCTGCAGCCATTAATGGCAGATTGGCCAGTACCAGGTGCTGAAAGCTAAGCTTCAAAAGCTTCAACAACGCAACCATGGCGGAAAAGGTCAAAAATGATGCTGTTTGATGAAGGAGATTCTTGAAAGTGAAAAAGGTCAAAATTTGACTAACTCTGGAAACGTTACGAAGGAGAGAACTCAAAATGCTGAAAAGAGCCTTTTTCAAGCAGGGGCGCCCATGATCTTTGAGAGTCAAATGTTGTCAGTAAGATCATCCAAAGGGCCATTCTCGACGTGCTTGATTGCTGACTCACCAGTTGAAACAAACATCCGCATCATCCGGATGAACAGATCACTAGCAACCATCGCTGTGCGAGGTAATTGAGGAAATATCGTGAAACCACGCTAACGCTAAGCGTTCTAAGAAAGAGTTCTTCAAAAAGAGAAAGGTGCCCTTTGACTTCTAGATGGCCGACAAATGCAGCAGTTTCCTGTGATAACCTTCGCCTGGCATCTCGCTGGAAACGCAATTGCAAGCACCAACACCTGACAGGGCAGTCAACGGATAATCTGGATCAAAGTAGGCCACTTTTCAGATGGAAATAATCAAGCCAAAAGACAAAAGCGCCCTTTTCAAGGAGGGGCGCCCTTGAATAAAGGGACCCTAAAATAAGATCCAGGTTTTCTGAAGTCAGTCATTCGTGGCAGAACAGAGTTGGGTACCTGATGAAGCATCAAGCGAAATCATCTGACTCTCTGATCAACGAGAAATCCAGGTCAAAGCACAAGAGGTCATTTCAAAAGGCTGAAGAACGAAGTTTGAAAATTCACCAAGGCATTAGCAAAAGAGCCTTTTCTTGGAAAAGGCGCCCATTCTTTTGAAGCCCTAAACTCAGCTTTTCATCATCATATCTCCCAGGCACTTCTTTCCAGTTTGGATCCAGCTCTGCAGTGAATGTGTTCGCAACATCTCAGGATCAACAGATAACGCTAGATTCAAGATCAAACAGAGGACTTTCAAGAGAGAAAATATTTAAAAGTTTGCAAGAAACCAAAAGGGACGCCTAAAGAAGTCAAGGGTCAATTTGTTGACTAAGTCAAGAGCTTTTTGAGTTAAAGTTGGCTAAAACACTCCACGATTGGTGGAAATCAACTTTTCAACTTTAGATCAAGCCAAAATCACCTTTTGAGCTTGAGTTAGGTCCCCAAATTTGTGGATCTGAAGCTTAAACATATATATTCAAGGTGAAGGCGTCCCATTTTATTATTTCATTGCAGGTTAAGAGATCAAGATCAGCCACAAGCTCTCAAGGACGCCATTAGAGATCTGAACAAGGTTGTCATCCGTTCTTCAATTTTTCTTGCAGATCTGAAGCAGAAAAGGATTGCTATTTTGAGGATTGGATCCAGAGATAAATTTTTTCAGGGAATCAGATAAAATTTCCAATCCACCTTCTGTCTATTTCCTCTCTTCTGGTCTTAGGTTTTCTTGCATTTGACAGAAAAAGCAGCAGGCTACATCAGATCAGATCAACTGGGTAGATTCAGCATTGTTTTCCAGAGAAACCCATCTTGACAAATTTTCCAAAATCAGCAAACGCTTGCCCCTATTTTGAGGGTTTTTCTCCGTGCTCGTAAATTGAGGAACTGTTCAAAGATTGAAGTTAATCTTAACAAACTCCATGCGCCGATTTTTCCTCGAAAAATACTTCTGGCTGGTATGCTATTTTTAAGGTTCAAAATCATCCAACAAGGTCAAGATTACAGTCAATCTTTAAGTTTTTCAAGATGCAGTACTCCCAGGTACAATACGAGACCAAGACGGTCTTACTCCATGATTACTTGAAAACGGTTGACACAAATTTACACCAAGTAAATCCAGTGGTTGATTTGGAGCAGCTAGAAGGCATGAATCAAATCACATTGCGTAATATTAGCGAACTGATTGCTGCGGTGTCAGATTACCCTCTATCACACTACAAAGCTGAGAGCCGTGCCTTTGTACTGGCATTGCCAACTTCCAACCAGAGAACCGGGAAAACAGATGGAAGAGTTGTTTGCAGTCTAAAGCCTCAGGATATCGAACGGTGTTTTGATATTCCATCATGTCCTAACAGCAAAGTCATATTAGTGACGGAATGTGAGAGGGCATTTGAGACAGCTAAGGACAAATGTAAAAAGGTTATGGCTGAAAAATGGCTAAAAGTGACAAAGGCAAGCTTGCCTAAGCCGTTGGGACGAGGAGAATGTAAAGATGAGTACGCAGTGTTAATCACTCTACTCAATAGAATCATTGGAGAAGAAGATGGTCGTCAATTCCAGCCATGGATGTACTATATCATTGCTAAAATCATTGGCAAGAGGGAATATTATGACTGGGCCACTTTGATTAGTGACACACTCCACCGACAAATCTCTGGGTATCTGGAAGCTCATAGGTTCCACATGTGCTCTTACCTGGTATACTTGATAGCCTTCCAAGGTGAATTCAGGTTATTGAACAATGTGGGAACCTTAGGTGTGCAAAAGGTTCATGAACATTTCGCACGTCTTGAGTTTACTCAAGCGGAGCGACACTTCAAGAGAACGAGTGATAACTTCATTATGCACACAGTATGTGAGCTTAACCATGAGATGCACGTGCGTATTTCACAGACAGCCAGAGAGGCAATGGCGGATTGGGCGGATTGGTTCATTCAATTCCCTACGTTCTCCTACATACGCGTGTATGGCTACATTGGCCACCCCGCCATGCTACCAAGATACCCTTCAGATAGGGTAGTCTTCATGGAATTCCTGAGACAGTTGTCCGAGGTTCATGCCTACTTGCGCTTGAAGAGGAAGACAGCTGTTAACTTTCCTGTTGAGATGGGACTATATAGATGTGGATTTGCGGCAGATGCTAAGATGATGAGTCAGGAAACAGCGAGGTTTAACCTCAAGTATCTCATTGATAGAAGATCCTATGATCCCAGAGGACTCTATGCAGCACACCTCAAGCAACACTCGTCACATAAGTCTTCTATGGAAGATTATTGGGTAAATTGCAAAGACGAGTATGAAGTGCGAAGAAGGAACTACAGCAGGTTTAGACTCTCACAAATTGCTGATTTTATGTCAGCAGATATCGAGGGCCTGTCCGATGATGAAGGGGAAGTCACTCTCCCCTCATTCTTCACAGATTCAGTTGACTCCCAACCGCTCCCGAGAGTGGATTGGTATGCCAAAGAAGACACATCTATAGAAGAAAGAACAAGTAGAGTGGTTAGAAATAGCCAACTCTATCTCGACAGCAAGAAATCAAGAAAGGTGATACCTCACAGAGCAGAGCCGCCACAGGTTCAGTCTACACCACCTTCCACTTCAAAAAGGAAGCCTAGACAGAAGCAATGGTGCAATCCTCCGCGAGGGATGAAGATGTCAAAGCCTAGAACACAGAGGACACCAGTGGAGAAAGCCACACATAGTCCTGAAATAATCACGGGTATTGCTGCCCCAGAACAAAGAGTAGAGACTCCCACCCCTGATTCAGCCGAAGTTATCACAGAGGAACCAGCAGCAGTAGTTGTTGAAGAACCAGTGGCTGAGCCAATGGCGGAAGCAACATAGTAGGTGCTTTTGCTTAAACGGTGCCCTATGGGAAGCAGAGCCAATATCACCAGCACTACGGCCACAAGTCCTCATCGACTTTGACTACAATCGGTATTGTTCCAAAGACAGCTTCCCACACATCTAGCATACAAGGCTCCCACGTCCTCCTCTAAGTTCGCCGAGATTCTATTTGGCTTGGCTTCCTAGGAAGGAAGAGGGAGAAACCCTCTTATGAACTTGACTTTACCGAGTTCGACCACGTCCCACAAGACACGCCGGCGAAAAGGTTGAAGAATCAAGTTCACATAGAAAGGAATGCAGAGTGTGAGATCATCATAGAGACTGCCGCTCCACCAGTAGAGAAAAGCATACACGAGGTTCAAGTAGAAGACTACACTTTGTCTCAACTTAACCTCGGGAAGACTACACGACAGGTAGAGGTAGACCTTCTTGGAATAGCTTCTGTGAGCGCACAAGAAAGAATGGCTAAGGATGGTAAAGAAAAAGCAGCCTTAAAGGCTGAAAATCAGAAACTGAGGTCTTACATAACCAACTTGATACATGGCACACCAAACGTCTCAGCCCTACCAGCAGGACTACTAGATCTCCCCGCCGAACAAAATCATCGGCAATTGTTAACATTCGGTAAACAGTTGAGAGATCAAGTGGAAGAGTTTGTTCTCAAGGGTAGATGTATACTGGAAAACCTATACCAGTTACGGGATAGAGCACATGGACTTTGTGCAAAGATCCAGCAATCAGAACAAAGGATTGCAGAAAAGAGGCTTGAAGATGAAAGCACAATTGTAGATTGTACCGGCATAACAACCGCAAGATACTCGAGGAAAACAAGCAACATCTTTTGTTTTTCGAAGGAACAACACCATGCATAAGCAAGTCGACGCCATTCAGAGCCGATTGATTACACCTGCGGTTGCCACTCATTATCAACTTCGCGAAGAATGTTATGGATATCTTTCCCCTGCATGGAATATCGCTGAGGGAGGTCAGATGGTTAATGTATTTAACCGCCGTGGTGGATGTCAGCACTTTCTTTGATAATCCGTGATGGCTGTAAGTCATATGTAGCAGCTTTATCAACCAAGTTTGAAGAGGCAGCATCTCAGTGTATTGACTTCAGAAATCAGCTCACAACGGGTGAGATCATGCTACGACGCCACGTCATCATCCTACAGAGCATTAACTCCCCAGAAGCTGATGAAGTCAATCAATGGATAGAGACACTGCTGATTAATGGCGAATTATAAATGCACCCAAAAAGGACGCCGTACACCCTCCAAGTGGCATTTATGAGACTTGAGTTTGACTTGATGCTTCTTTCCAAGTCAACTCAAGATGGTATTAAATGTAGTTGGAGTTAACTTGATGCTTCTTTCCAAGTTTAACTCCACTTTCCTTAAATCATGCATTGTCAGATCCCACTGATTAAGGATGTCTATTTGACTTCCATGATTTGTGGATCTTAGATCTCCACCAAATGTGGATGTATATTTTGGAGGGATACTTTCATTAAAGCTTACCTTAGTTATTCTACCAACCGGCGTAGTTTCCAAGACTCTTTGTTGACTCTTCGCCGCTTAACCGGGTAATTTTCCGCTAACCTTGTTCCCCTTTAGAATAAATCTTGCTACTGATTGGTAAGAACTGCAGCAACTCATGAGATTGGGTTACCTTGCAATTTTTGAGTTCTATAAATAAGAGCCTTGGGCTCATTGTTTGTTTAACTTTTACTTGCTATGCAAAATTGTTGCGCCATTGTTGCCAACAGCTTTCAAAGCGGATACCTGTTCACTCTTGGATGAGAGTTTGTTGGTCGATTGTAATTGTGCATGATTTCGTGCCTTTGCTTTCCCAACCTTTGTAATTCGTTGATGAAGCTTTGAAGGAGAATATCAAAAGGCGCTTGCATTTTGGTCAATCTTTTTTGAGTTGTGTCCACGTCTTGTGTTTAATAGCTCGTTGTTTCATTTCCCTCCTCGGATAGGAGTCCCTCCTCCTTGGACATTTGTTATTGACAAGTTATCGTTTGTTGTTGTTTAATGTGTTGACTTCCAAGCTACACTTCGGATAGGAGTCCCTTCTCCTTAGCAAGCTCGCTGGCCAAGGCATCGTAAAATTGTTGTTTCTCGTAAACTATTTCCTAGCCCATACCTCGGATAGAAGTCCCTCCTCCTTGGCAGGTCTCAGATCTAGTTTACCGTAAAGAGTGTTTGCTTGTACCAACCTTATCCCGGTGTATACCCGAGAGTTCAGAGCCTCGGTCATATTCTCAGGAGACGGCGAATTCAGGTGATCCAACCTACAAAACATTCCCTCAGCCTCTTTTGTAATTTCAAGGCTCGCTTACCTTGAAGGTATTGGATAGATAGAAGCTAGATTAGTCGTAGTTAAGATCTGCAGAAACCAGAGAAAAAGCTTAGCTACGGCGCATTGTGTTTGTGCACCCTTGTGTCCTACCGCGAAGCATAAAAAGATAGGAACTTTAGTTTCCATTTCCTTCCCACGCATTGCTCCCAAAGCAGGGACTTCCTTTTAAATAACGAAGAAATGTTGCAAAACATTTGAATAGTTGAATCAAGCATAATTAGCACCCGTAGGTTACTAATTTAAACGCCAACAGAGTTAAAATTTCCAAAATCTGATGATTTGGATCTGCTTAGAGCGACCAAATCTATAAAACTCAAATCTCAGTTTTTCATCCCTACTTTTTAGGAAAACTGCTATTTTTAGAAATTTCCTAAAACTAGTAACTTTTTATGGGTTTTTCTGGGTTTCTTTTGAAACGGATATTGGCAAAACTTTCTAAAAATAGAAAGTTGGTATGTTAGGTTTCAAACTAATTTTGATTGGCTCAAAATACTTCCATATCAAGCTGGTGTAGTTAGAATCTCAAAAAGATCAGTTTTGCCCTAGTGGGTCTATTCTGCTTTTTCAAAAGCATATCAGGAGCTCTAAGGTCATCAATGGAGGTCAGTCAGCTGCCAGGTGTCAGATTCAACACTCAAGCATTCAACAGGAGGTGAGTTGGTGAGCGAGCACGAAGAAATGAGGAAGAAGGTGAAAACAGTGAAATTTTGACTAAGTCTGCTTGACTTGGGTGCCCCAGGTGAAGAAGGGCGCCCATCTTTTTAGGGCACCAGATGATGAAATTAGGGTTTGAGCCTCTAAGCAAAGTTGTTCAGTTTCCTCTCAACTCCGCAGTGAATCCGGTAGTACAATCATCAAATTATCCAATCATCTGGAATTCAAGATCAAACAGGGAGGATCCAAACAGAAGTCAGAATGAAAAAACATGAAAATCACCAAAATTTGACTAAGTCTGGGAACCTTGGGCGCCCCAGGTGCCCAGGGGCGCCTAGCTTTTTGAAAGGCCAAATACAGTAGTTAAGGTTTGCGGATAGGATCAATCTCTTCAAAATTCAGTCTGCTTCGCAATGGATATCTTCGTCAGGGCATCCGATTGGCTAATCTCTGGAAAATCCAGATCAAAGTTGAAGGTACAGGATGAAGGTTTCAACTCTGAAAAATGAAAATAAAAAAATGGCCAAGTATGGAGGGGTTGGGCCCCCCAGAAGGAGATAGGCGCCCTTGATTTTGAGGGCTTGAACAAGTAAATTTGCCAGTAGAACCTCCAGCATGATTTCTTCAGATTTGAACAGGCTTTCCAATGAGATCATCAGCACGTCAATCAGAGTTGGCAGTCGTCAGTTGCATAAGGCTGAACAGAGGGTTTGATAGGAGTGAAATTTCAAAATTCAAAAGCAAGGTGAGCTCATACAAGAAAATATTCTAAGTATGGTGAAGTTGGGCGCCCCCAGCCAAGAAGGGCGCCCAAGCTTTTGATGCCTCTAATGGACTTTTTTGCAATCAACACTCCCAGAAGACCCTTGACAGAATCTTCTCAGCTCCGCAACGAGTCCAGCCATCAGTCCGTCCGATGCCCAGATCATCCAAAACTATAAAATCTTCTGAAGCAGAGGAGATAAACCAGAAACTTGAAAATGTAAAAAGTTTCTAACACTGGTTAACATGGGCGCCCCTGGAGAGAATAGGCTCCCATGATTTTGAAGGCCTAAACGAAGTTTCTAGTTGAAGATGCCTCCAGAACAATCTTTCCAGATTCAATCAAGCTTCGCAATGAATCATTCAACTTGTCCACCGAATCAATTGAACATCTAGAAATTAGGATCAAACCAGGGGTCAAAATGGAAGAAAAGTTGAAAAATTCAGAAAAATGGTTAAGTCTAAATGAAGTAGGCGCCTCTAGCCAAGAAGGGCGCCCAACTTTCAATGCCTTAGTGAAATTTTCAAAATTTTCAAAATTGTGAGATGAAGAGAATGTCCAAGTTCATTGAACAGGCCAATTTTAGGGTTTCTGAAGATTAAAGCAAAAGAAAGCAGACCTATTTCAAACCCTAAGTCTATTTAATACACCTCTTCAATGCAATTTTCATCATTATTGCACGTAGCATTTCAAGGAGAAAGTTGGAGCAGCAAGTTTGGAGAAAATTTTCAAGATTCAAGAACTCAAGTTTGCTGATTCTTCATTAAATTTTTCAGACCAGCAGCATAAGGCCTTGCTCTTTCATGCTTTTTCATCCAGAAGATCAAATTTTTGAAGAAGGCCAAGATTTTCAAATTTTCACCCATCTAGGTCTTATCATCTCATTCTTCTGAAGAAATTTT
>VDFB02247820.1:0-26757 GCA_007258455.2 Sequoia sempervirens | reverse complement strand
CTACAATATATCTAAGTCATCATGACTCATATAAGAAAAATATCCTAATAGGTTCATGCTAAACTCACATCCATCCAAGTTGTAGGCTCCTCAAACTTCCAGATGAAGCCTCATAAATGAGTAATCATCTCAACAAATGTCTCTAATCCCAAGATATATCCTAGCCTCACTTATGTCTCTAAGTATCCATGAGCACCTATAATCAATCAATCCATGCCAAATTGAAAATGTAATAAGCATCATCATGAATCTACCAAGAAAATGATCAATATACTCAATACAAAGAGAAAAAAACAAGATCAATGTCAAAGCTCCAATCTTGAGAACTAGGAACATAACATGACTTTGTGATCTCACATATCCTAAAAAGTAGATCATACACTCCAATGAAAATATCATGGTCTCAAGAGAAATATATCATTCCAAAACTCTAATCTAGAATTGAGAGTACATCATGACATAATAACAACCATACTCTAAACCAAACATCACCTATCAAAGTGAAATCATAAATTAACACCTCACAAAAGACTAAAAAATTCCTTCATGGATAGTCAATATGTCAACATATCCAAACACATGAAGACAACCATCCATCACCAAATTATGAATCCCACATCACTACCAAAGCTCCCATT
This sequence comes from Sequoia sempervirens, assembly GCA_007258455.2. Taxonomy (NCBI): domain Eukaryota; kingdom Viridiplantae; phylum Streptophyta; class Pinopsida; order Cupressales; family Cupressaceae; genus Sequoia; species Sequoia sempervirens. The sequence goes on along the minus strand of VDFB02247820.1, from coordinate 26,119 downwards.
GAACCATGTAACCAAGCTCTCTAGGCATCAGGATACCCATCTCCTAATAAAAGATCCTACATGGCCCCAACACAATCAAAGAACTCAAAACCATGAGCTCCCAAAGGGAATAGTACAACCATGATCTGCAAACCAAGAAGCAATTGTCATAAAAAATATCAGAAACCAATCTATTACTACCAAACCATCACTGCCAACAACTCCTATTGAAAAGTGTAACCAAGCTATCATGACATAGTGATAAACCATCATGCTACAAGTCCTAACAACCAACTATCCAAGAACTATGAACAACATCCATCCTCTCATCTCAATGTATACATACTAATGCATAAATGACCATAAAAAAGTCCAACATATTGAATCTACATTAACATTGAAAAGACTTGTGGATATAGACAATCCAAATCCAAGTCATCCTAGTGCAATAAAATAGGTAGCTAATCCATAACATGCATAACTTGAAGATCCAAAAGTAATGAAGAATGCAAATTCAACATCACATCAACAACTTGTGAATCGAGATAACCAAGAAGATAACTTATAGATTTCAAGATTAAAACACCAGATCAACTACGAATCTAATTTTCCAAAAGAATCCACAAGCAAGTACCATAGTCTAGGAACCAAAATAAGCATCCAAGAGATAAGAAAAACCTCCTAAAAGTGAATCAAGTCACCACCAAATAACCAAAATTTTTATCATTTCATATTAATGCACACATGTACATTCATATCCATGACACCATAGGTCTTTATCAACCCATTCCCTCATGATAAAATACATGTGTACCACTAGTAGAATTTGGAAAATAAATGACTACGTGACTAAAACTTTTAGTCACGTGACTAACACTAGTAGTATTTAGAAAATAAATGACTAATTTGGTCATTTATAAGTGACTAATTTGGTCATCGGGTAAAATCACAACTAAATGACTAAATAATGACTAATATCAGACAAATAAAAATGACTAAATAAATGACTAATATTAGATAAATAAAAATGACTAAATAAATAACTAAATAAATGTGCTCATTATTAAAATCTTGGCTATAATTTTCATTTTAATAAACATACTCCAAAACCTTCGTCAAGACCTTATTTTCAATCGTAGCCCGCCATAATTAATAATAAAATATTACAAATAAAATTACTAATAAATATTTTTTGTGGAATAAATATTTTGTTTTGTGGTGTCATCATATGAACACCAAAGTTTCTTCTAAATTGATGAAAAACCACCAAATTATAAAAATTAACGAAAACCATAAGAGAACCTAAAAAACTAAAACCCAAAAACCTTGAAAAATAAAAAAATAAGCAAAAGGAAGAGAAAAAACAAAAAATAAGAATAAACAACCAAATAATCTAAGAGGAAAAAGTACCATTTTTTTTTATAAGCATAATTTTCATTTTAATAAACATACTCTAAAACCTCCATGAAGACCTTATTTTCAATGTAGCCTGCCAAAATGGAGCAGTGAGTCAAACCTTATTTTTAAGGTAGCCCACCAAAATGGAGAAGTAAAGCACGCCTGATTTTGGATTGCAACCTCTTCCCATTTTTCCACATCGGACGCAATTTGTGCAGAATCTTGTGGTAAGTCACTTTCCATGGTTTTAGTCAATTTTACTTTTCAAATCTGTATGTGGTCAGGCCATATGATCCATATGATCCATTCTTTTTAATAATTTTACTAGTTGCTTGTTGACTAACAATGATTATCTTCTTTTTTAGGCTAATTATGGAAAAACAGATCCATCTTGTGTTGCAGAAGTTAAGGATTTATATAGAGAACTTGGAATCGAGGTCTGTTTATTCTTTTCTTTTCCATTATGAGATGTTAAAAGTGATCTTTTCTTTTTGAAGTTTCCACTATCAAATTGCATAGTTCATAGGAGAACTTACTTTTATCTATAAAAATGATATTAAGGGACATGTAGATTGAGTTGTCTATACAAATTTTAGAATTTGAACTCTTAAAATTAGCTTCCACTTTCTGAGGGGGCATGCAAATCACTTTTGAAGTTGAGTGTAAAAAAAAAAGTAGCACGTAAAGAAAAATGATGAACAATAATAAAGTGAAAAGTGGCTCTTCTTATATCAACCATGTAGAGTACAATGAAAGGAGTGCGGAATAGTAGGGGTTTAACGTTTATAGTGTAGTGGAATAGTAGTTTAGTTGTACAGTAGATGTCATCCTACTTTATTTGAGAACTCTTACCAAATTCCCAAAAATAGGAGTTCCCAAATGAGGCCAACAACGAGAGGTGATTCATAGGCCATATGAAAATCTCTAACTTTTTGGCTCCCCTTTAATACTTTTCTGCGTACTTACAAATTACATCTCCATGATTAATATGGACTAGAAGGGTTGAAAGGGCACATGTTAGTCTTTTCCATTTATTGGGAAATAAAGAGTTTGAAGTGACTGAAAGAATCAAATGTAGCTCTTTACTCTAGATGCTTTATTCTCATTCAGTTATTAATATATCCAGATATAAGCCATGATGACTTAAATCAAAACTAGAAGAAATCTCATGAAAACTACAAGAAGAGATAAGTGATTAGATGAATCATGGAAATGAAACCAACTCCATAGCTACAACAAACAAAATATGCAATGCAATTGAGAATATAGGCCTTCAAAGGAGTTCTCATGGATAAAGAATCATCCTCCCTTAGATCTCTTGTGAGAATACTTGAAATCTCTTCAGTTATCAACAATATCCACATGTTATGAGCTTTGATACAAAGATTGTGCCTCGCTCTTCTCAGCTTTATTCAATTTATGCTATTATTTTTATCCTATGATCTAGGCTTCAAACCGACCCCTCTCATTAGCATTTGTCTTCCAAAACTATCTAGAAGAGGGTAATCAAAATTAGTACTAGAATATCTAAAAGTTGAAGATCCTTTCCTCAAACCGGCTTTTGTTCTCACAAAACTGTGAGTTTAGACAAGCCAAGAACTAGTGGAAGGTAAGTTGAATGAAAACTAAGAGCAACTAAAAGCCTTCCTAAGAAAAGTGCCCTTTCCACTATAACTATCGGTTCTAGTGTCTCCTTGTTCATTTTTTTTGGCATCTCCTCATTTTTCATTTCTTGATAGAGAGCTTCTAAAAGATGTGCAAGATGTTCTTAACAATCAATGTTGAGATAAAATGGAAGCATTGCTCTTGCAAATAAGGTGCTAAATCATTTATCCTTGAAGGAGATTTATGTGCATGAAGAAAACTTAGGAGGTCTTCTAGAATATTCTTGGACCTCTCATCTATGGTATCTTTTATTTGACTAACCTCAGTTCCAAAATAAGCATTAAGGCAACCAAACCATTCTTCATCATTTGTCATCATAAATCTAAAACTCAACCTAGGTGAATTGACACTTTTTAGGTCCCCTCTCTTGACAAGCCAACCCTCACTAGTAGTTAATTTGTGCAAATGGGTTTCAACATCTTTGTAACTTTCCAGAGATGTAACTATGGCTTAAAGGAATTTACCAACCTTAACTCTAGTTAGCCTCCACCCTCATGCTCTTGTTTCACTAAGCCTTCCCAACCCCTACAAATCACAAACTAATAAAATGGTAAGCCTTGGAAATCATGGGAACAAAAAACTAAGAGACTGAGCAAGACAACATTAAAATTGTGACTTGCAAAAGAGTAAGAAAAGAAGCAAAGAGGTAGCTCTGATATACACAAAAAGGGCTTTATGTGCAAGCCTTTAAGGAAGCAAATTAAAATTAAATAAAAATCATGCTTCAAATTCCATTTAAATGTGTTCAATTGTACAATAGATGTCATCCTACTTTATTTGAGAACTCTTACTGAATTCCCAAAAATAGGAGTTCCCAAATGACGCCAACAACAAGAGATGATTCATAGGCCATATGAAAATCTCTAACTTTTTGGCTCCCCTTTGATACTTTTCTACATACTTATAGATTACATCTCCATGATTAATATAGATTGGAAGGGTTGAAAGGGAACATGTTAGTCTTTTCCATTTATTGGGCAATAAAGAGTTTGAAGTGACTGAAAGAATCAAATGTAGCTCTTTACTCTAGATGCTTTATTCTCATTCGATTATTAATATATCCAAATATAAACCATGATTATTTAAATCAGAACTAGAAGAAATCTCATGAAAAATGCAAGAAAGAGATCGATTAGATGAATTGCGGAAATGAAACCAACTCTATAAGCCACAACAAACAAAATATGCAATGCAAATGAGAATACATGCCTTCAAAGGAGTTGTCATGGATAAAGAATCATCCTCCCTTAGATCTCTTGTGATAATTCCTTAAAGCTCTTCAGTTATCCATAATATCCACATGCTATGAGCTCTGATACAAAGATTGTACATAGTTCTTCTCAGTTTATTCAATTTGGTGCTATTATTTTTATCTTGTGATTCAGACTTCAAACCAACCCATCTCATTAGTATTTGTCTTCTAGAACTGCATAGAAGAGGGTAATCAAAATCAGTACTGGAATATCTAAAATTTGAAGATCCTTTCCACAATTGGGAAGCTTGTTCTACAAACCAAAACAGACTCCAGCCAAGAACTAGTGGAAGGGGAAGTTGAATGAAAACCTAGAGCAACTAAAAGCCTTCCTAAGAAAGCCTCTCACTATAACCGCCGGCTCTAGTGTCTCCTTGTTCTTTTTTCTAGCATCTCGCTTTTCATTTCTGATAGAGAGCTTCTTAAATATGTGTACAGTTTCAATCTCAACAATCAATGTTGGTATAAATGGAAGCATTTTGTTAAAAATAAGGTGATAAATCATTTATCCTCAAGGAGATTTATGTGCATGAAGAAAATTTAGAGGTCTTCCGTAATATTATCGGGACCACTCATTTGTTGGTATCTTTTATTTGACTAACTTTAGTTCCAAAATAAGCATTAAGGTGACCAAACTAGTTTTCATCATTTGTCATCATAAATCTAAAACTCAACCCAAGTAAATTGACACTTTTTAGGTCCCCTCTCTTGACAAGCCAACCCTCACTAGTAGTTAATTTGTGCAAATCAGTTTCAACATTTTTGTAACTTGTCAGAGATGTAACTATGGCTTCAAGGAATTTACCAACCTTAACTCTCTCACATAGATCTATAAATCCATTAGCTATTATTTGTTTCATCCTACTAACAAATAGGCTTTCAGAAAGTTCATCCCATTGACTCTTTGAGTGCTTCAAAATAATCTCACACATGCATTTCCATGGAAACTCAATAGTTGAACCAAAAACCATTTTTAGCCACTCCAAGCTCCCTTCAAATGCATCCATACTATCTAATGTTTCTCTAATCAATGTCTCATTCTCTGTAAGTTCCTTTCCACTTTTCACAAGATCAAACAAATGCTTTCCCCCAAGCCTATCTACGGAGATAATATCATCCGCACATGTCTTAAGCTTAAGAAAGAATCTGATATAAACTCCCTCAGCAAAATCATCATGGTAGCTTGTAGCTTCTCTCTATGAGATTTCCACAACTGCACCTCATTGTCTGGCTTTGGAATCCCACCAAATGACTATGATTCAAGTGGCACTGCCAACATAGTCTTATAAAAAAGATGAATATGATTTAGAACCTCCAAGAAGAGTTCCCCAACCTGACATAGCTTTACATGTATGGCTCTTACCGCATTACAGAAAATGGAATTGACTACCCCCACCTTATCGGTCTATCGGTCGGACGTGTCTTTTGGTTCCAGCGATGTGTCGACAGTTCTATTTTTTCATCAGCGTGAATATCTTCTATTGGCGGGACGAGGTCTCCTGTTCCTGTGATGGTCCGATGGGGATGTTGTACAAACAAAACCATTCCACCAACAACATCCCCATCAGACCATCACGAGAACAGGAGACCTCATCCCACTGATAGAAGATCCTCACGCCGATGAAAAAATAGAGTCGTTCCACCGACGACATCCCCATCGGACCATCACGGGAATATGAGACCTCGCTCGATAGAAGACCCTCATACATGAAAAACAAACCTTCGATGCATCACTAGAACTCAGAAGACACTCTGGCCGATAGAATCCTTGGTGTGTGAAGTCTTCTAGCCATTTCTATCAAAATGAAGCAGATGGAGTTCAGGGGTTTTGTTTCAGATGATATGGAAAATTTTGTTTGGAACCAAATAGAGTTGAATGGGTTTTTCAAACTCAATCAAATCTTGTTTAAAATATCCCAACATGAAGACAAGTGTACTTAGAAGATTGTGATTGCTTTTCTGATCATCATGATTTGGTTTAGAGCCAGGAAATTGAAGCAAAATGGTGATAAAGAAAAACAGGGCATGGGCAGAAAATGTGTCAGGCTGTTTTGGGAAAAATGTGCCTTAAACATTAGAGATCTTCAAATTTGGGAAAATATTTTGAGAGCTTCCTTGAAAAATCCATTTTGTACACATTCTGCAATCAATCATTTCATTCCATGACATTACATCTCTTTGAGGCATTTATATCAAACAATTCAGTGTTTTGTCTTAATGATTCCACATCTTGCATATATTATTCACCGCAGCATATCAACTATAACATCCGGTATCTTTTTAATTCCTCTATCTTTCATCAATCTCTTTAATATTTGAACCTTGTACAAATGTTTAGAGAAGAACATAAGTTGCAACATTTTTAGGATCCAACTAAAATTATGAATGGTCGATCAACCATGCACACCTAATGATCAACTATATATGTAAATTGTAATGCAATCAGGGTTACTGACGTGTGAAGTATGTGCAGCCCTCATCCACTAAACCTACATGATTTCATGCACCTAGAACCCAAGCAAAGCTTACAATGTTAGGATGTGTTCCAGAGTGCTTCATTAATTCAAAGATTTTGAGAGGTTCCTTGAAAATCCATTTTGTGCACATTCTGCAATCAATCATTTCATTCCATGAGATGGCATTCTTGAGTGTATCTATCAAACAATTCGTGTGTTTTGTCTACAATTCCACATCTTGCATATGTCTACCAGAGCATATCCACCTATAACATTCAGATATATTTTAAATTCCTCTATCTTTCATCAATATATTTACTATTTGAACCTCGTACAAATTTTTTAGAGAAGAACATAAGTTGCAACATTTTTAGGATCCAACTGAAAATATGAATGGTTGATCAACCATGCACACCTACGATCAACTATATATGTGTAAATTGTAAATGCAATAAGGGTTATCGACGTGGTGTGAAGTATGTGCAACCTCATCCACTAAACCATGATTGCATGCACCTAGAACCTCAAGCAAAGCTTACAATGTTAGATGTGTTCCAGAGTGCTTCATTAATTCAAAGATTTCTTTAGAGCCCTTGAAAATCCATTTTGTGCACATTCCTAATCAATCATTTCATTCATGATGATTCTTGAGTACTCATTTAAACAATTCAAGTGTTTGTCTATGATTCCACATCTTGCATATATTGTCTACTTAAGCTAGTTTTTCCTATAGTTGTTGTTATTTGGTGTTTTCAATGTTGTAGAGTCAGATTTTCCTATATGTCTGAATGTCTTTTTTGTAAAATCAAGTTTATACTATGCTCCCCCAAGTTTCGGGGACGAGGATGATAGGGGACGGTGGGACATGTTTTTGGTACGAGGGTACTTTTGGGTCATTTTTTAGGGGATGGTAGGGGATGGCTATAAAAAATAGGGAAATTTTTAAAAATATAGAGAAATTTCAAATATTCATATCAGAACATTGATAAAGCATTCATCATAGGCATTGTAGAAGATTAATACATAACATTAGACTTGAATTGATATTTCACATAAGAATTGACAAACAAAGTAACAAAATTCAAATTATTTTATTGTCAATGTGCATACATATTAAATAAGAATTATAACAAAATTTACAAAGGCTCCAAGTTTCAACTATAAAATTACAAAAACATAGAAAATATATGGTTGTCCCTAATCAACAGATGCAACTGGTAGGTATGTATTAAAATTGGAGCTCAAGTTTGTGTCACCGTCAGATGCAAAGGAAGGGGGAATTTTCTGAGTCTCCCAAGTCCCCAAAACATTTCTGAGATGGGGATTGGGGTACCAAGGTAGGGGATGGGTCCCCGTGGATCACTGAGTTTATATGGTTTGGGGTTTCAAGATGGGATTTTACCTGACCACATAAAACCTATGGTTGAGACAATAGTATACACCCCTCTTGTTGATTACACCTTATCATCTACTAGAGACCTCTAGGTGACTCCTAGCAATGGTACTATGATGGATTGAGGGGGAAAATAGTAACATAGGTTGTTGTGATAGTAAAGTGGAGGTTGGTATGTACACTATTTAAGTCTTGTAAGATTCTAACCTGGAATCTAGAGGCACCAATTAGGAAAACTCTAGTCTAAGCCTTCATAAAAGAGTTTGCAATACTAATACATAAATGTAAAAATGTATTTGATTTTGACTTGTATATATGAATAGCTCTATTTCTTCTTGAATTAAACATTTAAAAACTAGTGCAGGAGCACCAAGATATTTGTGAAATGTTGATTCATAAGGTCGTAGGTCAGTTTGAGTTTTGAGTCTAGAAGTCATTAATAAGGTCATGATTGACCAATTCATATTGTAAGCATGTGCAGCCATAATGAAGAGTGTTGGAGGTGGTGGCAGAGCTGTGAGAGGTTGGTAATGTCATTTTTCAATAAACCCTACCCCAAGCTAGTGTAAAGTGAGGGTTTTTAGTTACAAAGGTTAGATGAGAGTTTTCCCATCTAAAAATTGTTGATTGATTGTTGAGTGGTTCATTGTGAGATAAAGTCAAAAATCTGGGTCTGCAGACCTACTAGATGAGTTGAAGAGTTTTTGCAAAGGAGTGATTTGGAAGAGTTTTGTGAATCAATTGGTTGTTTGAATCAACTTGTTTTGTGATGATTTGTTCAAAGCCAAATTGCTTTGCATCAAAAACTTTCCATCATATTGAAGCTTGATGGGAAGAAGGGTCCATTGAGAGAACTCAAGGGGTGTTACTTGCTAGGAGGAGAGAGGTAGTGGAGTACTTGTTGGCTTGAACAAGTGACTAAGCTTACCTTCCTTGTATTGAAGAGGATGTACCAGGTATGTATTTCCTCAGTTAGGATTAAATTATAACTGATGGTTTTGTGATGAGATGGTGTTGATGACAAATCATATAACTATGATAGTTGAAATTATTTTGGTGGTCATATGACATTCTTTTTTAGAACATTTATAAAGAAGGTATAGATTAAAGTTTGTTGTGAAGAAGTGGTGAGTAGGCTACATTCCTCTGCTTGCCTCAAATCTTGATTTGGGTGAGGAGGACATAGGTATAATGCCTTATGTTACCTCACACTTGTTCCTTTTGTTACCTCACACTTGTTCCAATCATGTAATCACCTTGATGACTATTACCTCACCCATGTTCCAGTCATGCATTTACCTTGATGACTGACTGACTTGTTTTTAGGGCTTACAACTTACAAGAAAAATGAAGGCCCTTTGACCTTTTAGATCATCTGTGATAATTTAATTACATCAACAAAAAACCATGGAAGGATTTAAGTACTTAGGGTTTTGTTGAAGATATCACTGTACTATTTGAAGATTTTGGTTTGTACCTATTTTAAGCTAGATGTTATGCTTTTGGCCTTGAGATTGAGTGGGACTCTCAAAACTTACATTTTTTGGTCCTGACAACAGACTTTTAGTATGATATGGTTAAGATGGTTTGATTGAGAATTTGAGAACAACAAAGGATAAGCCTCAATCTTTTATGTCATTTAAAGATTGGAATAAATATTATTGGGCAGGACAACTTAAGACCTTAGATTTGCACCAATTATATATCAACTAGAGACCTGACCTATACCTCATGTAACTCTCCATGACTATAAATATGATCTTCAAATTAGAAATATATACATTCTACACAATATTTATTGGTTTAGTAGATACTTAGGGAATGTGTAAACATGATAGTGAATACCTTGAACTAGTTAGCTTTATCTACTAGTTACTTTTAATCAACTAAGGATATTTATATTTCAATTTTAAATAAAATTTCAATATTGAACTTCAAAATTTAGACAATTGCCACCTGCACTGCACGTAAATGGAGGCACCCTTTTAACACATTTCTTTGATTATGCTTTCATCTCCTTTCACATTTGAGTATACTAACTTATTTTGAAAAAAAATTGATTTCAGTGTTCTATTCCATGGCTCAGTTCTTGTTTTTGTGTTGAACAAAAATCAAACACTAAGCTTCAGTGTCATGTTGGATTTTCATAAAGCTACAATGTGAAAATAGCTTCTTTAGAGTCTTCATTCTATTCTATCTTTGCAACTTTGTTATTTCCAAATTTATTTTTACATACTAATAGTGACCATGAAAAAAATATTGCAAGAGTGGGAGGTTATTCTTACCTATATGAGCCACTTTGGTGGGTAGGCATGATTACCAGTAAGTGCTTATTACTTATTAAATCAGGTTTAGGTGACAAGTGGAGAATATTAATGTTTGAAAATTGACATAGATTACTTGCATTCAAACTATTAATTTCTTTATTTACAATCTTTTTTGAGATTATAGTTGTATGGCTGGAGAGTTTATATATTCATTTTTTTCAAAATTTACAGTTTGTCTACAGTGACTTCACTGCCAGTCCTTAACAACTATTTTAGAATAAAAAATTTCACTCAAAATTACATTCATCGTATTTTTTGAATAACTACTAACTACCCTGCAAACCAAAAACTCCTTTTCGTTGCCCACAGTTTTGTAAAACCCCCAAAAACTAACTATAGACGGCCAAAAAACTCAAAATTCATGGCAGAGGATTATGTTAACTATAGAGTTGCAGACAAGCTACTCACCATAGTTTCCATAGAGGTCTCGTTCTTCTTCCTCTTCCTCTGAGTTCGCTACGCCAACTTCTCCAGCTGCTCAACTTCAGCTACTTCACTTCAGCCTTTGCCTTCTTTACCACTACCTCAACCTCTATTAATTCCACAATCAATTTCAAAGCCTCCCACTTACGTGTTGCTCTCTCTCTCCATCTGGCTTTGCATTTTCCTTTTGGCCATTTCACAAAGGGTACATATTTGAATGTTTCTTCATCCTCTTTGCTTTCAATTCCTTCACCGATATCCATCCCAATATTGAGTCCAAGTTGTTCAGATAATCCTTATGCACCATTGTCTTCATGACCTTTTTCATAACTTCAATCGGCTTTTCCAAATCTAAGCCCCAAGCCATTATGAGCGAATAAATGTCCAAATTAGTTATGTACCTGTGCGTGAGCTAGCCGAATCCTCTTCCTAGAATTAGTTGCACTTACTGCACTAATCATTCATCATTGTATAAGAAACACCCCATCAATCTCTTTACCAATGGTTCTCCATAAAAGTGTGAGAGTTGTTTCTTCATTTTAAGCATGAAACTAGCCTCCATCACCTCTATAGCGATAGAGCCACCACCTCCTGTACACCATTTTCACACCAATTGTTCACCATGGTAGAGGAGCATCAAGTAAGTAATGCCTCGAGAATATAATGAAATGAAATAATTTAATAACTTCATTCACATTCCTTTCCATAAATTCTTGACATACGTCATTCATTGCCTCCACTTGACTCCACACACTTCTCTCATTCACTTCAAGAATTAAAACCTGTAAGTACTCCATTTTAGAGCTCCCTAAATGCACGACCCGTTTCAGTCTTGTCATCGGGGTAGAACATTAATTTCAAATATCTCAATGATGCCTCAGGATGTCACATCAGTTAGAATAATCATTATTGTCATATCGGTGAGATTGTGACTCTTATTCCACCAATAGCCACCTTCTCCATCGATGAACAACTTTCCTTAGGTCTATAGGCGGGATGCCAGATAACGTCACCCCGATGCACCCCAAACCCACCGATATAGATTATGCACTTGATAATCCATGCTTATATCGGGCCATCGAGGGAATGCAAACATTTGTTCCACCGATGTTCATGTGTCACAGCAATGTGCTTACTTTTGTTGACTATGTCGGTCTATCGGGGAGAGCGCCTTAGGATTCAGCCCGATAGGGTATTGTTACACCGATACTAGGTTATGAGCTGCTTTCATCGGGCCATCGGCGATGCTATAATGGGGGTTCCACTGATGAGGCATTATTAGGCCGATAGTGCTAATTTTTATTTAGGGACGGGGAAAGATTTATGGAGCCTCATACTATTATGGTCTCATGCTTACTATTATGCTTTTAATAGATTTTTTCCAAGGTAGTGAACTGTTTGACAAAATGCTTTGGTAGACATGTGTATGGAAAAATGTGGTGCAGCGATGACAAGCATGAATTGTTTGAAAAATGCCTCAAAGAAGGTCCCATAGAATGCCATGACAAGCAAATGTAATTGGAAACTACCCCTAGTTATTAGTTATGCAATGTGAAGTAATTGCATAACTACTTATGTTGAATTTGTAAAAAACTATATTGTAATTGAAATTTTGTCATCTATTAGCATCTAGTTATTAGCTATGCAATGTGAAGTAATGCTTTGAGTTTGAAACATGTGCAATGCAATGTAATCAAAGATATGAATATAAACTACATAAATCTATTTTTAACAATTCATTAGTTAAACTCTTTATTTTATTTGCTCTCTATATCTCTAGGTTATGGAAATGCCTTTCAATTTCAAAAAATAGCTTTTTATCTCTTTGTTTTACAAATTCTTACCCTTTTTTAAATCCAATTTTTTCTGATTTTGAATGCATGGATTTATGTTAATAGTGCCTCTCATTAAAAATGGTAATGCAATGTTTATATTTGTGGCCTTTGTATCTGATTATCAAGAAGCTAATAGTAATATTGTAAGAACTGCTATTAGTGTTGGTTTTTAGTAAATTAGATCATTGCAATTAATTTAGAAAATTTCCTTTTGCAATTATTTTAACACACACATGCAAGTACTATTTAAGTAATGGTTGTTTTATTATGCAAACAAGGGTAATCATTACCTATGTAATATAATGTGTTATTTTTTTTTTTTTTTTGCATAAATGTATTGATAAACTCAAAGAAGGGGATAAAGTTAGGGAGTCAACTTAAAGACAAAATAGATGGAGGTCCAAAGAGAAAGAGGGACTTTCACACAATGGCCACTAAAATATTTTGTAGAAAATAACATAGCTGGAACATGTTTAATATGTAAATGAAGTTAATGTTGTGGGTTTCATTGTTATGCGAATCCTGTCCATCCCAACCCATATATACTCTTAGACTACTTTGACATCTTGTAACTTGATATATATATATATATATATATATATGCATTAAATTTTTTTATTGCAAATTACCTTTATTTATCATAATGTTGAATCAATCTTTTAATTCTAGCATGTTGTAGCTTGTTCGTATATGTAATATTTTTATTTGCTTTTATGTTTTAGTTCAAGTTTAATATTATGTTAGTTTTGCATTATAAAATTTATGGTACTTAATAAATTATTCATTTCATGACTATATTTACTACCAATTAATGGAAATCAGTAAATAAAAATGATTAAATTAATGACTAAATATATGACTAAAGTAATGACTAAATTAATGACTAAAATAATGACCAAATTAATTACTAAATATATGACTAAATTAATGACTAACAAATATATGACTAAATTAATGACTAAAGTAATGACCAAATTAATGACTAAAGTAAATGACTAAAATTAACGACTAAATATATGACCCAATTAAGACTAAATATATGACTACCATGACTAAATAAATGACTAGTTAACAACAATCAATAACTAAATAAATGACTAAAATAGTTTAGTTATAAACTTGAAGTGGTGTTATAAATGACTACAAATAAACCACTAAAATAGTCACGTGACTAAAATTAATGACTAAAAAATATGACTAAATAAATGACTAAATCAATGACCAAATCAATGACCAAATTAATGACCAAATTAATGACTTAAATTGTTTAGTCATAAATTTAGCAGTGTTATAAATGACTACAAATAAACTACTAAAAGTCACGTGACTAAAGTTAGTCATTTATATGCAATTTTTAGTCGTTTATTTAGTCATATATTGTTGTTTGTGTACTAGTGTACCTATCTCCATCAAATCCCAAACTTTGAAAACACCTATAAATTTATATCAAGAAGCACCAAATTAATAATTAGTTGCATCATCATGTAAATCTCATGAAAACATGCACTCCCTTGAGTTTTGGCCTTTTGACTCGTCTATATTCACTTTGAATCACACCTTGAATCTCAATCACCTAAAAGTGATCAAACAAGTACAATCCTCTCTTTATACCATAAATTGAAAGCATACCTAATCCACTATGTATTACACAACACATACTCTCCAACACCTATTCAAAATCAAAAATCTAATTTTGTATGCAAAATTTATGTCCAAAACCATGTAACCAATAACATTTGACTTCCAGGCCCCAAAAATGACGTAAACAAAAAAATCATGGAGCCAAATCTATACCACTACGTAGTACTCAAAGAGAGATTTTTGTCGACTATTGGAAGTAAAAAATCCAATATCCTAGGTGAAAGTTATGCCTGGTTGAAAAAAAGTCCTCCAATTTAGCTAGTAGAGGTAGTAGGGCAGTGCCCTAGAGTGGCCCTATATGTGTCAGTAGCGCGTCGATGATGCTTGGGCAGTATGGCAATGGATTTAAAGTTATTTTTAATTTTATTAATTTTCATGCAGTTTTATTTTGAGTGCCCCATAGGGGATATGGGTTGGTTCCCATAGGATTGAGGGGCTAAGCCCCACCATCCTGGAGCCATCAAGCAGGGGCTGACCAGCCATTGGCTTGAAAATGCCAATGATTGTTGAGCCAATAGGCCTGTTAGCATTGCATATGGCTAGCAGAGTTGTGGGGGTCTACGAACCCCCACAAGCATTTTTAATAAATATTTTGTATTTAATTTTTTAAAATAATGTTTGATTTTTGTAGAGCTAAAGAATTTAATAATTTTTTAATTTATTTCCTATGATGCAACTTGATGGTCATATGGTTGTATTACTAAGGTAGGGAGGGGAATTTATTTATTTATTTTTATTTTTTTCAATGGCCAAAATAGGTCAAATTTTATATCAATCTTTGTCTCTTGGGCCTCATGGATCCAGTGGTAAGGTATGTTTTAGCCCAAGGGATTATGTGAAATTTCCCCTATAAAACCCTCGTGATGAACACCAAAAAAAACCTTTTTCCAACTCAAATTCAAAACCCAAATCTGCAAAAAATAACCACACATCTACAACCCCAAAACCTTAGATATATAAAATAACAACCTGTAACCTATAAAACATGTGTCCATTCTTTGAAATGTATGAAAAGCCTCCTACATTGCCACAAATTCAAATTTGCATTAGATATACTCATCCAAGGGTTATACAACAAAGATATCTTAAACCCCACTACCATAAACATGGCTCTAATACCAAATGTTAGAGAAATCAATCATGATGATCAATCTATTTTCTACATAACCCTTTGAGAGAAAAACATGCATACACATATACAAATAAATAAATGCAAAGATCAAAGACATCACAAGATAACACAAGATACACCATGGAAAAACCCTCATAGAGGGAAAAACATAGCCTCCAAAATTATCCATGCCCAATGGATTATTCAACAATGAAATATTACAATACACTTATAGAGCCTTCATGAACACCATTGAAACATCAAGTCTCTTTAATGCATCCTCCATGTGTCCAAGCATGTATCTACACATTTCATACCATGCTTCACATATGCACTCCTCTAAAAAAGATTCAACACAATGACAACTAGGTCAAAACCCCAATTAGCTAACCTTAAACCACTAACCATGTGCTTGCTTTTATAGACATAATCTCACACAAATACAACCAAGTGGCAAGATAAAACCATGTACTCAAAACCATCAGTCCACAAAATGATTGACCCCACATTTAGTTTTTTATTACAAATGTTAAAAACTTTTCCCATGTGTAACCCACATAAAGTATCTAACCCAATGTTATTGCAACATTACAAGTGGCCCCCAATAAATATTTAATTGGCTAAACACATCTCCTAGATGCACGAAAATAAAATATTTATTTAATTACATATATAAATTATCCAATGTTATTCAATCTATTGTTGTAAAGAAATGGCATGTTGCTAATCATTTAAAAAAAAATTCTAATGTAGCTTATTGTCAAGTACAATAGGTTTGATCATGATATTTACATGGAAATAATCCATGAATAGATCTATGAAAGGATCAAATCAAGATCCACTTACTATTAGAAATCTAAAATAGATTGAATAACACAAGGAACAATTTAAGAGAAAATCAAAGTTACATAAACTAGAAAAACATAAAATAATGCAAACCAGAACTCTGAGAGATATGCAATGTCAAGATGACAAAATTACATTAAGAGTTTATAAGATGAAAAAATACAAGCTAGGTAGTGAGTTTATATAGAACTAAGGAGAGGATGAAGGCGGAAAATGAACCAATGAGAATTGACCACCAATAACCACCAACATTAAATAAAGTTATGAAAAGTAAATACTCCACCCTTAAAGGGTGGAGACAAATCATCACTTTATCTACTAGTTATTGAATGAGAAACTCACTTTATTATCCTAAGAAAGATTAATAAATGTATAGTAAAAACTTATAAATAAGGGAAAATAAGTTATCCCATTAGGAAAATAAAAACCTACACCAATACCCCCCTCAAGCCCAACTTAGGAGCATGTAAAAGATGATGGGTCCTAATGAATGAGGCCAAGTTAGGTACCCATGTACATAGAAAATTCCCCCCCTCAAAGAAGAAGCACCCCACAATAGAGAGAGAACACCCCCTAGAATAGAGTGAGAATGAGAAGGACTAAGTATCCCCCCAAAGAGGACACCAACCGCACCCCAAGCAAAGATTGCAAATGAAGGAACTTGCTCTCAGTGAAGGGTTTGGTGAAGATGTTTTCAGTTTGATCTTATGCCAAATAGTACTTGAGATCACTTATCTTTTCATGAATCAACTCTTAAATGTAGTACAAGTGGATCTCAATGTGCTTGGTCCATCGATGATGGACCAAATTGCGATAGATCTAAATCACACTCTAGTTGTCACAAAAGATGATTATGGGCTTCTAGAAGGGAATTTCAAACTCATTGAGAATTTTTTGAAGCCAGATGGCCTTAGTAGTAGCATTAACCACTCCTCGATACTTAGCCTTTGTAAATGAAAGAGCAATAGTATAATTCTTCTTTCTTGACCAACAAACTAGACTTAAACCAAGGGAGAAGCAATACCTTAAAGTAGACTTGTCATCCTAAGAATTTCCCACCTAATTTGAATCTGTGTGTCCCACCAAGTCAAATTCCATGCCTTTTGCATAGTGAACCCCATAATTGTGAGTACCCTTGATGTAGTGAAGAATTCTCTTAGCTACTTTCTAATGTAGCTCATGGGGATCCTGCATGAATCAAGAGACCATGGATATAGCATATTAAATGTCAAGCCTCGTATGAGTTAGATAGATGGGACTACCAACAAGCTATTAATACTAAGTGTCATCCACCAAGAGTGAAGAACACTTAGCCTCAAGTTTGATCCCTGATAGAAATGGAGCCAGCACAGGCTTACAATCAACCACGTGAAACTCGTTGAGCATATTAAGTGTGTACTTAGGTTGTGCAAGAGAGATACTTGAGGAAGACTGAGTGATCTCAATCCCAAGGAATTAGTGCAATAAGACCAAGTGTGACATCAAAACCTAATCATGAAGGGTGGTTTTCATTTCCCGAATGGTGAATGAGTGACTTCCTATGATCAATGTCATCGAAACGAAGAAATAAGAAGGTGTGAGTATCATCCTATTGCAAAATATAGACATTAGGATCAAAATGTCATCAATTGAACCACACTTTCAAAAGGAAGGAGTCCATATTAGCATACCAAGCTCAAGGGGCATGTTTGAGGCTATAAAGAGACTTATGAAGACGACACATGAGTGAAGGATCTTGAATGAATCCCTATGGATGATCCATGTATATATCCTCTTGAAGATCACCATGAAGAAAAGCACTCTTCACATCCATCTAATGAACTTATCATCTATATGGTGCAGTGATATTAAGGACAAGTAAGATGGAATTCATTTTGGAAACTAGTGCAAAAGTCTCATAGTAGTTAATCTTAGGAACCTGGGAGAATCCTTTGGCAACTGACTTATTTGCTATAAATTTTATTCAATTGAACCACTTGCATCAAAAAAAATTCTTTGAAGTGAGACAAAATCCCAAGTGTGGTTCCACTCCAAGGAACTGAACTCTTCCTGCATCGTTGCATCCCACTTGGGGATACTAGAAGCTTCTCAAAAGGACTATGGATTAGAAGTTGTAACAAGGAAGACATATGGAGCATCCTAAAATATGATCTTGTTCTTTTGTGATTTTAAGGATCCCCTACCCAATCCCCTACTGATTGCACTATTTTTCAAGCCCAAAGAGGCCCTATGACTAAAGGAGGAGATTCAGGAGGAGAATCATCATCCTTTGAAGGTGGCTTATGTGAACCCTCATAATCACTATCATCATCTAAAGTGGAGTAAGAAGACTCCTCGTCACAATTACAATTATTATCCTCTAAAGAACTATCATCATGATGCAAGGACTCCAATATGATGGTGGTTGGAGAAGTGTCAAGCAAACAAATGGAAGGAATCTCCTCAAAACGAATACTCCTCTCAATGAAAAACTCATGTGTGGTAGGATGGATAAGCTTGTAGCCTTTGAAATCATCTAGGTAACCAAAAAATATGCAAGGCTTGCTCTGTGAATCCATAGCCTTGCTTTTCTCTACTAGAATGTGGGCCCATGTACTGGAGCCAAACACTTGAAAGTGCTTAACTGAGGGTTTCTGACCGTACCAAGCTTGAAAATGAGTTAGCCCCTTTACAATTTTGTGAGGAACTTGGTTTTGGATATAACACACACAGTTAATGGGCTCTGCCTACAAAGGTGGTGCCAACAACTTGGAGTGAATCATACAATTGGCCATGTCTTTCAAGGGTCGATTCTTTCATTCTGTAGCTCTATTCTGCTAAGGATTGTAGGAAAATGTATGCTACAAGTTAATGCATTCTAAAGCACAATATTGCATTAACCTATGGTTGACATATTCCCCCCATTATCTATATGCAAAATTTTGATAGACTTCCGAGTTTGTTTCTCAACAATTTAGCCTTGTATTCCAAGAATGAATCAAAGACTTGAGACTTCTATTTGATAAAGTGCACAATGGTGTACCTAGAAAAGTCATTAATGAATGTCAAAACATATTGGGATCTACTAAAAGATGGTTGTGGAAATGGCCTTTCCAAATCACTATGTACCAACTCCAAAAGATGTGAGGCACTACAAGCTTTTCCTTTGTTAAATTTCTTTTTAGGATTATTTCCAAGAATGCATCCTTGATAAAAAAAACCATTAGAAAAATGAACTGTAGAAAATCTTGTAACCATGTCATGTTGATTGAATTGTTGCAAATAACAATAGTTCAAGTGGCTAAATTTTTGATGCCAAAAATTACTCACATCATCTGAATCAGTGAGTAGAACAGATGAAGGTGGATAAGGAAAAAATTGAGAGAACAAATAAAGTCAAGAGAAATTATCTTCTCTCCTAATTTCAACTGTATAATCATTGTACAACTCACAAATCACCACTGAATTAGGAGTAAAATGAACCCTCTTGCCTATACCTATGTGAGTAATTATATAGATCGATAGAGATTAGTTAACAATGAGAGCATACAAAGAAAATCTTAAAATGTGTCATCCCCCATATCAACAAACCCTCTCCCACACACCTGAAAAAGAGTGTTGTCACCCATCAAAATGGAAGGTATAGTGCATGGATACAAAGATACAATATAATCCTCAGATGAAGCCATGTGGTGTGAAGAACTTGAATCAAGAACCCAACTAGATAGTGGAGAAGCAACTACTACAAGGGCCTTTCTTGTTCCTTTCCCATTGTTGTTGTCTTTGGCCTTGTGATACCCCTCATTTGAACTTTGTTTGATGGAATCTGGAACACTGAGATTATTATTTTCAAGAATGTGTGTCAAGTGATCTACTTGTTTCTTCAAACATTTATGCTCATTAGGTGATGTATTTTACAATAGCCACATTTTACCTTCTCTTTCTTAGAATTTTCACCTTTTGAAGATGAGGTCTCATTAGCTACTTTTGGAGCAGTTGATTTTTTATCCTTCTCTTTTCTATTTATTTTATTTCTTATCCTTATTACCACTTTATCCTCGTTCATTTGTTCCATGGTTGGAAACCAAGACATGTGACTTAGAAGAATTTAGAGTGCCCATTTGGATTAGATTATCTTGCTTCGTATGAGAGAAGTAGCAAAAAAATCCAATGATGACATGGTGAATTTAGACCCAAATACATCCTTAGTAGTATAGAAGGTAGAAACAAATACTGAATATTCAAAACTTAGATTAGAGAGAATACATAAAATCTATTGTTCATATTTATTATCAATTCCACATTTCTTTATTTGTTTCCTTAGTGATTTCAATTTGGTGAAGAGATACTAAACTGTGTTGAAGTTGTTGGGACCTAAATTGATTAGTTCATTTTCCAACATATGATCTCTCATAGAATCTTGAGAACCAAAAAGAGATTCTATCTTTTTCCATATTCCATTTAGAGTATTCAAAGATTCAATATGAAAGAACAAATAAGGAGATACAGACAAACACAATGCTCCATATGCTTCATCACATCTATTAAACCACTTACACTTTTTCATCTTTAGTAGGTTCAACTTTAATCCCATTATTGTTCTATAAAAACCAAGACTTCTTAAGTTAATTTTCATTTTAGACTTTCACTCAAAATAGGTGTATGCAGTTAGAATAGGAAATATTGTTTGAGCTATGATGAAGAGATACAAAAGGAAGTGTGAAAAAAAGTGAACGCAAGAACACCCAAAACACCCCCACCCTTTTCACTAGTATAAAAAAATGACCCCCTAAAAATTATAAGGTTGGCACTTTATAGCTTAGTGTGTTTACAAAGCTTTTTTCAAGATACAATGCTCAATAGGCTCAAAATAGTCAAAATTACAAATTTTGATACAAAATGCACTTGAGACAAAATATGGAAAAAATAGACTTATAACCATGTATTGTGATCTTCACCACCTTCCCAACACCTATTTATTTCTAAAAATCAGAGCACAGGGCGAAAGTTATGGCATGTTGAAGAAATTAGCAACAAACAACTTCAACCTAAAATATCTAGGAAAAATTGGGAAAAAATCTTTTCAATACCTTCATGGATGGAAATTTCTAATCTCCAACTTTTCGTTGATATCTCGTTTTCAAAAAACAAACACCATGGTGAAAATTTATACAAGTTTGAAAAAAGACTCAATTTGGTCTATTGGAGGGCCTTGGTGGTCCCCTGGTGGCCTAAGGGCGACACCACCAATGATGGTGGTCGTTGGTAGTTTGGTCAATGAAAATTATAACATTTCCATTGGTGGTTTTGGTGATGTCATAATTTCTGAAAGTGTTGCAGTCACGGTTTAATACCAAGTTGCAGGCGGCTAGTAGCTGACACCGCTCACCTAGCAATCTTTGAATCTATGTGGCTGAAGTTGCAAGCAAACTTAAGTCATAGGCCTAAAGCCCTTTGTGCCTTAGTACTGCATGCTAGAATTAGCGCCTGATCATTAAAGAGGCACAAAAGGTGCCTTATATATATATTTTTGTATTTTTTCTATCATACGAACCTACGCAGATGCAACTCATGGGGCCATACGACTCCCTGGGAATTTTCTTTTGTCTTTACAACTCCCAACATGGAATATAGGTGAATTTTATATCAAAAACCATCTCCTCAGCCTCCTAAAAGCAATGGAAACACCCTTTTTGGTTGAAAATGCTCCTACAAAACCTGCTCGCTAGATTTGAGCTTCAAACCCCTGTTTGCAACTATGTCAAACAAACTCCAAATTGAATCAAACGAAAGCCAATCTGGGATTTCTAGAGCCTCCTAGATGCATTGGAATAGTAAAAAATGCTTCCAATATAACTAAAATTTTTACGATAACCCAAATCTCACAAAATACATATGCAATATGAAGAGGTTATTAAAAATTTGCAAATTTTTGATTCTCAAGATCATTCAAAACACAAGAGAAGAGCTTACAAAAATTTATAAGATTATTACATAAAAATATCCATCTCTCAATTATGAATCTATGAACTTAGAGTTCTCAAAACAAAATCTCTGATACCATGTTAGAAATCTAGAATAGATTGAATAACCTAAGGATTTTTTTAAGAGAAAATCAATTACATAAACTATAAAAATATAAACAATACAAACCAGAACACTGAGTGATATACAATACCAAAATGAAAAAATTGTATTAAGAGCTTCCAAGATGAAAATATAAGCTAGGTATTGAGTTTATATAGAACTAAGGAGAGGATGGAGGTGGCAAAACAACCAATGAGAATTGACCACCAGTAACCACCAACATTAAATAAAGTGATGAAAAAGTAAATACTCCACCCTTAAAGGGTGAGACAACTCATCACTTTATATCCTAGTTATTAAATGAGAAACTCACTTTATTATCCTAAGCAAGCTTAATAAATGTGTAGGAAAAATCTATAACTAAGGGAAAATAAATTATCCCACTAGGAAAATAGAAACCTACACTAACACTTAAAACCATTAAACTACCACCAATATTTTATTTTCTTAGATAGTTTGTAAATTTCATACATTAAAGTAATCAATAAGGTCCCTAAAAGAAAAAATATTGAACCTTAGATTAAGAGTGTGTAATAACAATGTAAACTATCAGCTTGGTTCTTTCTTTCAATGTATTAGTTTAAATTAACTATAATATTCTAAAATAGTGTGTAATACAATCTAATAAATGTTGGTGTAATTATATAATTGCACCTTATTATATTAAGTTTACTTAGGAAATTTCTCATTATTACCTAGGTTGGATAGGATAATTAAGTACATGCCATTTCCTTCTTCCTTAGGATTCTTCTTTTTTCCTCATTCTTTTAGATCTAGGAACTTATTTAAAGTGATCCCTTAGTTTTTATTTTTTTTCCTCTTCATCATCCTCATTGGATTTGTATTTTTGAGGCTATATATTATATCTCTTTTCTTCTATTGAATAAGAAATTTTAATATTATTCTCATAGATTGAATACTCAAATTCCTATTTTGTGATTAATTATTAGACATTTGGTTTTGGGTAGATTTTTTTTTATGCAAAATTATAACATGGTATTAGAGCCTTTGATGTTCTATAAGAGAAATTATATTAGATTTTGGTGGATTTATCTTTACAATTTTTATTATAGGTGAATTTTGGAGCCTAGTGGCACAAATTTGAGCCCACCACAACATCAATAAGGCTCAAGAAAGTCACTATTGGATTTTGTTTCACTGTAATTAAAGCTTGGGAAGCTTGTTTACAAATAAGGGTTTGATAATTGAATCTATCATATAACTTTTTTTTGAGGAATTTTCGTACTAAATTAACCCTATCATTGCATCTTGAAGGTCGAAAAACCCCCATTTTCATATAAAAATTACCAAGGTTCAATGTTGTGATAATTTGAGGTAATTTTTTTCCCTCTTTCATATGATGAGTCATATAGTTTGTACACAATAGTGATTCACATAAATTAACTCATTTTATCTTATAGGGTATAGAATCCACATGCCATTAAGCAAATTGTGAAACCTATATAAGATGATAACTACTAGTAGCACTTGGTGCCATGTAGCCACTATGACACTAGAACACCTCCCTTTGCAATCATGTGAGTAACCAAAACCACATTTTCACTTAGTAAGTGGTTTCCCACCATGTATCAACTATTTTAAACCTTTAATAGGTTATTTTATCATATGAAGGAGGTTTTCTAGCAATACTAAAGAAAATTTTGGAAATCTTTCAACATGGAGGAATATTATGAGGAATCTTGAAATATTATCTACCAATATCATCATGACATCATCCTCTTCTGCCCTTGTAACTTAACCCCTCTCCAATGGAGTTTTGATTTTGGTACTTGAACTTTAGAAGAATAATTGTACCTTAATAAGTTAGGTAATTTATTTTATTACTTGGGTAGGATAAGATAATTAAGTAGATGCCATTTCCTTCTTTCTTAGGATTCTTCTTTTTTCCTTATCATCTTAGATTTGGAAACTTAGTTAATGCAATCCCTTATTTTTTAATTTCCTACCTCTTCCTCATCCTTATTGGTTTTTTATTCTTGAGGCTATATATTGTAGCTCTTTCCTTCTATTGAATAAGCAATTCTAATATTGGTCTCATAGATTGAGTATTCAAATTCATATTTTGTGATTAGCTATTAGACATTTGGTCTTGGGTATAGTTCTTGTTTGTCGTACGAGAAGTAAGTAAGAATTAATCAATCAATTAGAGTCTAAAACTCTAAAAAATCATACAATTGAAATCATAAAAACCCATACTCAATGGAATTCATTTGCAAAGCATTCAAAATGATTAATCTAAGAAATTGAATATAAATCAAAGAAATTAACCATTAGGAAGTGCAAACCTTCAATCCCATTGTGGATTGATGCATAATTGTGATGTGAGTTGCTCAATTGAATGCATAATACATGTTACAAAAGCTTGATATGAGAGGATGTGATTCAAAAAATAGGATCTAAAAATGCTCAAGAAATGACTCAAGAATTTTAGAGAGTGTCTATGTGTATGAGGATTTTGAATTATTTTTGAAGATGAGAGACTTTGTTTTATAGATTTTGAAAATTTTGATCAATGGTCAAGATTCAATCTGAGGATCAATGGATGAGAGTAAATCAAGGAGGTGAGTGCGGATCAAGGAGGATCAATGGTTGAGGATTCATGAGAGCTCAAAATATCCCTAATTTCATAGAAATAGGTTGGAGATATTTTGAATTGGAGGGAAGAATTTGAATTTGAAAAGGGAATATTCTTTGTACAAGTTGGAGACTTGGAGGAAAATTAGCCAATTAAACAATTATGACAATTATTTAATTGTGAGGATGGAGGAATTAAGATTTTTAATTAAATAATTGGGAATTATTTAATCAGGGGGGATTATTAGTGTGAAAATAATGAATTAATCAAATAACCTTCATTATTCAATTAATAGGGGAATAAAGTGAATTCAATTAATAGGGGAATAAAGTGAATTTAACTAAATAATTGGAAATTATTTAATCAAATGGAGGAATTAGGGTGAAAATGAGGAAAATGATGTTAGTAAGTGAAATCAAGATGTGTGATATAGTCAAGACATTTTTAGGTGTCTAATTTTTCCCCTCTTTGAAGCAATGTTTATACATTTGCACGAGTGTTTATAAATAGGGTGACTTCTTTGCAATAAGGTGACACATTTAAAAATTTAGGTTCAATGCCTTTGTAAAAAGGTGACACATATGTTTTAGCTCAACAATGAGGCACCTTTGCAAAATCATGATGCCTTTGACTGGCAATAGAGTGATGCCTTTGTAAAAAAGCTTGCTTTTATTTTTTAGGCATTTTTTACTTAGATTTTTGCAATTTTTTAGAAAATTGATGTCGTAAGTGTTATGCTTGTAGGCTACCCTACACCCTCTCCTTTCCTAGGAGTGAAGAGCATAGATTTTGGAGAGGATGAATAGCTTTTCAACTGTGGAGATCAAATTTTTCCATGCATATGATTTATACCATGTTCTATATATGCTTGTGATTTGGGTGCACCTAGCACTCATCATTACAATGGTTGAGAGATGACATTCTAAGACCTCTTCCTTCCACCTTCTGGATGGTGAGGCCACCATCACACTCAAGGATGTGTGGTGGATACTCAGGGTGCCTATTCATGGCGAGCGAGTTGTCTACAAGCCCTACCTAGGATTTGAGGCTCTTGAGTGTGTTTTGATGGACGAGCAAATTTAACTTGAGGAGGGATAGGTGAAATTGAGAGATTATGTTGGCATCATTAGT
>VDFB02247818.1:0-12868 GCA_007258455.2 Sequoia sempervirens | reverse complement strand
GTGATTCCAGTGACCATAACTGAAAGTCTTTGAAACTCAGCCATGTAGGCATCCACAGTGCCATATTGTCTCAACTGTGCCAACTCCCTAAAGTGCACTTCTGGGTCCTTCTTCTCGAACCTTTCAATGAATCTATTGGAGAATTCATCGTATCTAGTGATAGACCCATGACCTAAGGTGACTAGGCCACGGTACCACCATTCATGCGCCACCCCATCTAGGTGTAGCGTAGCGAATCTA
The DNA here is from genome assembly GCA_007258455.2 of Sequoia sempervirens. NCBI lineage: Eukaryota > Viridiplantae > Streptophyta > Pinopsida > Cupressales > Cupressaceae > Sequoia > Sequoia sempervirens. The sequence continues at coordinate 12,628 of VDFB02247818.1, read as the reverse complement.
ATCGCTTCTTCTTCAGCCATTGGCCTAAGTGCCAAATAGTTGTCTAGTTTTTGTAACCAGGCTCGAGCAGAATTATTATCGCCTCCATCAAAATGGGCAAGCGTAACCTTGTTGAGAGCTTGATTCCAATCTCCTTGTGCTGGGGTTCTTCTTTGATCATAGTTTCTCCCTTGGCCTCTATCCTTCCTTCTATACTCCATGTAATCATTGAAGGACATGTCAATTTTTACTTCATCAGGAAGAGTGTCATACTCTGTTCTGCCTATCCTCACCCTCTCCAAGGATGAAACATTTTCTTCAGGATCAGGCTGTGGGATTGCTGGTGTCAGAAACGTGGGTTTGAATGGTCTAGCAGAAATGTAAGTGTTGCTCACTGCAGGTTGGGCAACATGACCATTGTGTGGATTGGAAGCACTGTGCTCCCCGGTATGCCCTGTATTGTGTTGTGGTATATTGGGACCCAATCTCCCCAACAGGAGAGAAAACATATCCATCATGGCATCCATCTTCTTATCGAGTCCTTGCCCCAAATTGGCTGAATTGTCTATACCCTTCCCATTGTCACCTCTGTTGCCAGAACTTCTTTCGTTATCCCCCATTTCTGTTTCTTGCGAAGGCTCCCAATTAGCCCTCAAAACCTCGGAAGCTGTGTGACCTTCTGGGGCTTGATGCAACTGAGTCTGAACTGTACCTCTCTTGTATACTCTTGCCAAATACCTCTGTTCTCTGTCACTCATAGAAGGCTGATTTCACAGGATGGCAGGATGATGGCTCTGATACCACTGGAATATACCGAGCCAAATTTTTTCGTTTTTTAAATAACAGATTACAACATTCAAGCCAGTGCACCCGTTAAGGTTAGAAGGGTAAACCGAAACGTGCAAGAAGTAAACTTAAGATGCAGAAGGGAACTCAACGCCAAGTATGTGCTACCCAATCCAAGGTGGAGTGAGGGGCGACCATATGACGGAGTGATTACATAAAGTAAAGCTTGAAAGGAAATGCTGAATAACGGAACTACTCAACACCCAGAATGTGCTTGCTCACCCCGAAGGGAAAGTAGCTACCATAGGGCGGAGCTCTACAATTTCCAACTAAGACTGAAAGCATACGTAAAGGAAATGCTGAATACTGAATCTACTCTACACCCAGAATGTGCTTGCTGACCCAAGATGGGAAAGTAGCGACCATAGGGCGGATATGGATTACATACAATATCAAAATGCTGAAAGAGAGAACTTTACAATCTGACTGAGCAAGAATCTAAGACCGACAGTACTACTGCCAGTATACAATTTGAAAGATGATTACTTGCTACCAATTACAAATCAGCCTTTAAGAATATTGCAATAATATTGAAGCATTCAATGATTGCCAAGAATAAGCTTAACTTGCATGAAAGGAACGGATCCAACCTCTTTAAATCTGTGCAATCTTCAATGATGTCTCCGTGAAGCCTTTAAGAGTTCCCAGCACCCATCCAAGAGCACTAGTGCAGATCCCTGTTTGCTGTCATAACAATACTGTATTTTTTCTTCATAAAACAGCAATATATATTCCTTGGAAATTCATAACTCCCTTGAAACTCAAGCAAACAATCTAAAATTGAATGCAAAACACAAGTATAATGAAGGCGCCCAGCTTAGGAACATAAAACAGAGTCAAAGAGCAGCTTATATTGAATGGCACAAATCCCAATGATCTGCAGATGGTACGGCCCAGGTACAGGGGCGATTTTACTTTAAAAATTAAATACACCAATATAAAATCTGCAACTTGCCACACTATGGCGCCTAGACCAAAGGAAGGGTAATAGCCAATACCCACAAAGAAATATTTTGTCTTTTTTGAAATATGAATGAAATACAGAATCTGCTGTAGCTAAATGCTAAAATCAGGAAACCTCTAACATGCAAGATCATAAACTAACAATACTAATGCAGATTACGATGCAAGGAATACAATGCATTCACAACTAGACTAAATTCATCACTAGTCGTTGTCTTACAAACGAGAAGAGATGCCCAATGGTTAGGAGGTCTTCATCCCTCGAAGTGATCCAGATTCAATCCGGCAGCATAACGGTGTATTTTCCAAGATGATCCAAATGATGCACAAGACTCCCTTTTTATAATTTCTGCTTGACTTCACGAAACCCTAGAAACAGCTTTTAGGTCAAAACTTTCATCTTCTCAAGAAGGCGTACCTTCTCTTCAAAGCATTAATAGTTGATATTTTAATTAAATATCCTCTTTTGGAATATGCGCCCCTCAAACCTTTGTTCAGACTTAGACAAATATTAAATTATTCTTCAATGAGGGCGCCACCCTCAAGGACCCACCTTTTAAACACAACATAAAGTCATTAAGCCTAAGCCAAGGGTCAACGTTTAATTATAATAATTAAAACGTGACTTTTTAATTTAATGACTTAACTTATCCTTTCGCAAAGGCCCTGAAGCAAATACTGATGAAGTCAACTGATCAAACTGGAACCGGAAGTCAACCAACCTGAGCTCACTGGAAAGCTGCCAAAAATAGAATTTACTAAAAATAGTAAATTCCAAAAAGTACTCTGAATGCTGAGACGAGCATACCACTGCGAAGCCCTCTGAAAACCCAGAAGGAATCCGCCATTAAAAACTTCATCTCCGAGCAATGACCTCCTCAAAATTAAGAAACCCTAATTTTAACTTCCGACTAGCCTCCGGGTTCCCAACGAAAGGCCAACGGTCACTGAAACTCTGGGTTTAGAAAGGGACATTACATCGGGTTTGAGCTTCAATTCTTCATCTGATATCATTGTAAATGTTAGAGAAAGTGTTATTCTAACTATTGGTTGATTTAGAAAGCATATCTTTGAGTTTTGCAACTTATTTTCATTATTGTAAAGCTGATTAGTAGTACTAACAGCTCTTTCTTTATTGCTGCAATTTTATATCTGTTTTACACTCCCACAATTGAGTGGTTGAGTTTTAGAATAAACATCTTTCTTGTTTGTAATTACCCCCCACATTATAAGTGGTTGTGTGGACAGTATTCCCCCCACGTTAATAAGTGGAAGAGTGGATTTAAAGGCTAGCTTGCCGCCTAATAATTGTTATAAACTCACCCACCGAATAAGTGGAGTATTCCCACCGCTTGTGGATGCCTGCATCAGCAGATGAATTGTACTTTCAACTCTGTTTATGCCTTACGATCCTCTGACCATATGCTATCACCTCGCCCACATTGGGATCTTGGTGAACATTCTTGGTTAGAGTTATCTTCTTTGCTGATTTGCATTTGGAGCTAACACTAATCAGTGTTTGGTTGTTGATTTGTGTGTTAATTTTGGGAAAAAATTATAGGGGAATATTTCATTCCTTCTTTTCTAGTTGTTGTGTCAACTCTTTCCATCTACCTTGGGAGAAGGCAAGTTCCTCTCTTCCTATTCCAACTGCCATCTTGGAATCTTTTGTAATCTCATTCTCTGTATTCCAAAATTTTCTTTTCCACCCAACTTCTGTCCACAAGGTCAATCCATTCCTCCACTACCCCATTGGGATCTTGTGCCTTTGCTCTAATATGGAGGGGAAATGACTTCTCCTTGTTGTGATAATCTTGTCATAATCAACCTCTTTGATATTCATTTATGATGAATGAGGCTAATGCCTTTATTTGAAAATCTCCCACAAAGATTAGTGGGTTCTAGGCAGTGTCATACAAAATGACCAAATTATGTAGATAGAATTCACACAATTGATCTTGCATATTTGGTGTGGCCTCTTGATAAGATTTTAAGAATAATTGGGTGATGATAAAGAAACTAGGAGTTCACTAATTAGTTGGCTGAATTGGAAACTCAAAAAAATTTCCCGCAGAAATAGGGTGTACTTGTAGATCCTAGTAAGCGGTCTACATTTCAGAAGTTGAACTGTCTTATCAGCCATTTCTTCCATTTTCACCTTTAACCTTTTAATCTCAAAGTCCCTCTTTTCAATTTCTCTATTATGGTTCTCTATCAACTTTTCCCTCTCCTTCCATTCTTTTTTGTGATTGAGAAAGCTCCTACATTTTGTTCCATAGTTCTATTCCAAGGGTCACCAAAGTAAGGGTTTTTGGTATTATTGGGGCTTCATTGTGATTCTCAAGTTGTGGAGTTTTTTTATTAATTTCAATGATGGCCAATTGTGTCAACCTCTCCAAACCTGCTCCTTGCTATTCATAAACATGTAGCCGTTTCTCCAATTATTTGACCTCATGGTCCATCTTAATCTCTCTTTGCTGGTAACCTTTTATCCATTCTTCAAGTTCCTTTATTTTCTGAAGAGTTGCATGTGGCTCATTACTTTTGATTTTTCTTGTCAAAAACAATTCATTCTCATCTTCCAAAAATAAGTTTTCATTAGTCTCAACTAGTGAATCAAATTCCTCTTTAGCAGCTAGATTGTTATAAGGCATAGGTTTCTTCTTTGCTGTAAATAAGTTTTCAGATTTGGAATTTGAGTTGGTGCTTAGATACATAAATTGTACTTTTTGATTGTTTTTGCTCATCAAATCAATTTTCTTCTTTTGAGTTTGTTTTAGACTCTACTATCACAACTTTTTGCTATCATGGTCTGGCCTTCCCTCTTGCAATGCCCTTTTTCTTAAGGTGGTGTGACCTCCTTTTAGACTACACCAACCTTTTCTGCTTCTTTTTGGGTGCAAAAGAAGAGGGTGTACTTTTTCTTTTGTGCTGCTTGGATTGGAAGGGATTTTGGTGGCAATGGGGGTTTCCAACTCTGCAGATGCTATGGGTTGTGCCCTAGAGGCTGCAAGTTGGATTTCCTACATTTCTAGCTTTGATTGTGCGTCACTGCTGTGGGTAGGTGATACAATATGTGGAGAAGAGGGTACATGTTCCTCTTCAACAGTTGTAGATGACTCATTCACCTCTTGAGCCCTGTTTATTTCATCTAACCTTGGCCTCATAAGTATGTCATTTATATCGTTACATGCTAGATAATTTTCCCAAGAAACATCAAGGAATTGGGTTCTAAGGCTTTCTTTTTATCAATAAGGTGACCAAGCAGTAATGAGACATGGTAGATTGATTCCTCTTTCTTCTATACTCAACAAACATCCATTTCAACAAATTATACAAGAAATTAGGGACATTCACTAGCCTTTGATGGCGAAGGTGACTCAAGAGTTTAAAATGCACAATGTACAGAAGATATTGTCTACCATCATAGATTAAATATTTAATTATATATGTAGCAATAGATGCCCATAAGCATGGTAGGGAAAGTCGTTTAGTACCTTGAGCCAAGTCCAATTCCTCTCTTGGCTGTGGAAACTCATTCCATGTTGTGATTACATCGGCTCGAACTAGAAACTCTTCTCCAATCATGGGCAATCCAAAGATCTCTACAATTGCTGCCTTTAAGGTGTCCACCCTTAAACCTCTGATTATGGCTTCATCATTCTATAATGTACTAGCAAATTGTTGTGTCATTACTTCGTTGAACTCTGTAAGATGAAGGAAACAGTCCAACCACTTAGCTTGTTGGAATATAGGAAAACACAACTAGTCTTCTAATATTAAATTATGGGCTGCAGGTTCTTGTCTCATGATGTCTCCTCCCATTATGTAGTTCTACAACCTTTGTCGACCAAATTCTGCTTCGATCTATGCTTCAATCTGCTTGTTTCCTATGGCTTAATTCCAGTTCCTCTGAATAATATAACCTCTATTTTTGTAACCTTGTGACTTTGAAAAGAAAACTTAAGCTGGTGTATGCAAGTCTTTTCAATTTTTGATAATAAGCTTGACAATAACAACTGAACCAATCCTCCCCCTCTAATTTAAAATTGCTATTTGTCCTCAAATGGCAAGGTATGGGAAATACAGGGGATAATTTTAAAGCATTGCAGATACAGATATAATATAATTTAAATGATGCATGGACGTGAATTCTATAGAAAATTAATATAACTGATGATAATCATAGTTTATAATGCAAATAGTACCTGGAATGGGTGTAGTGATTGTAACATGGAGCGGGCCATCTCAGTGATTGTGTGGTTGTGTCGCTCGAGAACACCGTTTTGTTGAGGAGTGTAGGGTGTGGTTAATTGGCGTTTGATGCTGTGTGTATCACAGAAGTTGGAGAAAGCAGTAGAACAAAACTCCCCCCCCCATTATCTGACCTAAGAGTAATTAGGGAACAACTATACTCTTTTTCTACTAAGGCCTTAAACTTCTAAAATACAGTAAACACATCTTATTTTTGTCTAATAAAGTACACCCACATTTTACAATTGAAATCATCAACAAAAAGCAAGAAATACCTGCAACCAATAATAGAAGGTGTATTCATTGGTCCACATACATCAGCGTGAATCAACTTTAGTACCTTAGAGGCTCGCCATGAGTCACCATCCATGAATGGTGTCTTGTGTTGCTTCCCAGCTTGACAAGCTCCACAAACGCCATGATGTTGAGTCTGGATCTCAGGTAAACCAGCTCCAAGTCCTTCTCGAGCTAGCTGAGAGATAGTGCACATTTAAGTATCCATACCGCTGATGCCAAAGACTGGTGATGGAAGAACTTCTAGCTGCCATGGCTAACTCCGGAGAATCACCTGTATCCACAAGTTTGTATAGACCATGATCCTCAATACCAACAGGCACAGTGGTGTGAGTCTCCCGATCAACAATCGAACATTTATGTGCGCTGAATACCACATCTAATTGAGGAGAGTGCCACATAATTTGACTAACAGAGAGAAGGTTTAGTTCCATGTCAAGAACTTAGTATACATTGACGAATATGAGATTCCTCTCACCAGATTGAATTTGAACAGTGCCCTTATTGACAACGGTATACTCTTCATCTCCAAAAATAATAGTCACTGAAAGGTGAGAAGTTTGTGAACCAATCACGCCGATGGGTGAAGTGTTGCGAAGCACCTGGATCAATGTACTAGGAAAAGGACTTCACATGATCTGCAGGTCTTTTAGCCATAAAAGCGTAAAAGGCAGATTCCTTCTGCTTAGTGTGCTCGGCAACATTTGCTTTTTGTTGAGACCCTCCTTACTTCTTTTGTTCAGAAGCTAAATGCTGACGACAATCCTTCTTCATATGATCATATTTGTGGCAGTAATTACATTGAATGTTCTTCTTCTTAGGGCTGCCCGAAGGTTGACCTGAGCCTTTCTGTTGCGAAGGTTGACCTTTCCCTTTATTTTTAGGCTGAGTTTTGACTACAAAAGCTTTCTCTGTAGAGGACAAAGAGACATTACTACCAAATTGTTGTTTCCAGCATTCCTGTTGCAAGAGGATGGTACAAAGCTCCAGAAAGTTTAGATCAACATTAATCGATGTAATGTTGAGGGTTTCAACAAAGTGCTCATAAGACTTCGATAGACTTTTCAAGGTAATAACTACTATGTCTTCTTCCTCCATCTTCTGACCAATCGCCTCCAACTAATCACGGATGTCCCGAATCTTTGTCAGATGCTCTTGTAAGGACATTCTCTCATCCATCATGATGGAGAACAATGGGTTCTTCAAAAAGAATGCACGACTCTTATTGGAGGTTTCATGCAAGGTTTTCAAATGCTCCCAAATCTCAACAGCTGATTTTCCAGATGGAACCTGTGGATGCTGATCATAAGTAACTGAAAGCTTAATGAGCATCAATGCTTCACGATTCTACTCATCAAACTTTTCCTGGTCTTTAATGTTCGATGTTGGTCTGGTCTTGTGACCTAGAACAATCTGATCAAGGCAGCGATATTTGAAGATAGTCATCATTCGTTGCTTCCAGGTATTATAATTTCTACTATTGAAACGTTGACTGCCTTCCAACATAATGTTGGTCAAACTTGCCATCTTGTACGCTTTTTGAGGCACGAAAAATAAGGCAAATAGAAGAGTGATAAAACACATTGCACTGATCCTGAAAAACTAAGGAAATTTTAGGCACAAAAATTGAGGTCAACCTGTTGGCACAAATCCCAATGCATGGATTATGAGGCACCCAAAAAAAATGGAAGACAACCCAGAAATCCTCTCAAAAAACCCAAAAAGAAAAAGCTATTAGAATTTTTTTTTTACTTTAAACCGAGGATTTACTTCAAAACCCTAGTCACCAAATGCAGGGCACTGGTTTTTTTCTTGCAGAAAACGCCAGAAAACGAGCTGGAAAGCACATTTTGAAATTGCGTGCATAAAAAACCAGGGTAAAACGTGGTTTTTACGAACATATGAAAAATCGTGGCCATATTCCAAGAAGTCGTGCCTAGAAATAGGACAATTGTGCCCAGAAAACGCGTCAAAATGTGAGTAGAAAATTTGAGAGATGTGGGTAGAGAAACTTAAAAATCGTGACCTGAAAAACAGAGGTCGTGCACCAACACTAGAAGAAGTTTTCATGGCCAGAAAAGAGTCTAGGTTGCAACCAAAATGCGCCAGGAAAAAATCGCGTCGAGTAAAAAAGATCACGACTAGGAAGCAGACAAAGGCAAGTAGGAAAAAAACGACACACAAAGAGGTCTTTGTCATGCCTAGGCATGACCACGATGCCAGAAAAAAAACGCCCAGAAAAACTACAGAAGGGTGCCCTCGAACATGAGAGGAAGTCAAAACCCTTGCGCATGGGAGAGAAGAACCCAGATTGTGCCAAAACTAATCGCAATTTTTTTAAAAAAATTTGTTGAAGAAAACAATGCTATATCAAAGTTGGAGCGCGATTTTCACAGACTTCAAAAAATCACGATAGGCGCGAAAAAAAAAAATTCTAGCTTTGATACCATATTACGAGAGCAAATGGTAAAAAATTATTTGATATATTATGTATAGAAAGAGTCGAAGACTCTTTATAGAGATTTACAAAAGCAAGATTTAGAAAGTTTCTAAATCTACATTGAAGAATATCAAAGAGATAAAATTACAATAATATTACACGATTGAGCATTAATAAGTAATTAAATATTATTCTAATATCACTGTGTATGTAACTTTGGATTTAATTGATATTAACCCTATGGGGTTTTGTATGTGTTATTATACTAATGATTAGTATGGAAACAACACTTGACTAGAATGTGATGGTATCATTCTATTATAACTAGACTAATTTAAATGCATAACCTTTAATTAATAGTAATTAGTTAAAAGCATGATCTGAGATCTCATGCAAGAGGAGAGGATGAACTCTCTCTACCATTGGTGTATAAATTGTGAAGCCTTTGATTACCAAAGGCGATAAATAGGCAAGGTCATCATGAATGAACACTTGAGGTTTTGGTATGAGTCTAGGGATGACCCTAATATTGAGAGCTTACCACTTTTGAGTGTAAACATATATGTGGTGGCTTTGAGTTGTTGTCACTATGGTGATTGGATAAGTTATGAAGTCAACACTTCTAAGCTAGATGGAAGATGCTTGGTCAATTATATTGGTGTTGTCAAAAAAAAAAAAATAGTAGTAACCAAGAGGTGGTTGCTACAAAAGTAAAATTTGAATAATTGTGAAAAATGCCAATTTGCAGGTTGTTGAATACAATATGGATAGGCAATAAACCTTGGTTGTTACATAGATATTGAATCTTATAGTGTGAGTGAAACAACTAATGACAATAATGAAAAGTTAAAAACATCGAGTATCTAGAAATTTGGGTTTTGGTTGCTCCTAGATAGCTATTCTATGTCATAGGATATTTCTCTAGTTACTTAAGATTTTGGACTCTCTAGGAAATTTGAATACAATATGGATAGACAATAAACCTTGGTTGTTCCATAGATATTGAGTCTTATAGTGTGAGTGAAACAACTAATGACAATAATGAAAAGTTAAAAACATCGAGTATCTAGAAATTTGGGTTTTGGTTGCTCCTAGATAGCTATTCTATGTCATAGGATATTTCTCTAGTTACTTAAGATTTTAGACTCTCTAGGAAATAAATTTAAGTATGTCTGAAAATTGCCAAAAAGTAGATTTATTTGGTATGAGGGCCAAAAACCACAAGTTTCATAAATAAAGATACTTCGAGGCATATGGTATGGACTGTAATGTCCCCTTCTCAGCAGTGATCGTTTCAGTTGACCGTTGGCCTATTCCGGAGACCCGTAGGCTATGCGGATGGTGAAATTAGGGTTTCCTAGTTTTGAGGTGGTTATTGCTGGGAGTTTGGAATTCTGATTGTGGATTCTTTCTGGGTTTTCAGAGAGCTTCGCAGTGGTGTGTTCAGTTTGGCATTCCGAGCAACTTCGCGAATTTACTATTTTTAGTAAATTCTATTTTTGGCAGTGGACAGTTTGGGTTCAGTTCAGTTGGACTTCTTCTTCAGTTGTTTTAGCTGGCACTTCAGTTCTTGGCCTTGGGCGCTTTTTCTTGGAGAGATAAGTATTTTCATTATAATATTATTATTTAATATTATACCCCTTGCCTAGCAGTACAACTTTAAGTTGTTTTTAAAAAGGGGACTTTGAGGGTCATGGCGTCATAAGGAGATAAATTATAATTTTTAAATGTCAAATATTGAGACTAAAGAATTGGGACGCCCTTTTGAGAAGATTGATTTTATTTTAAAAAGTGAAATGTTTTATTGATGAAAAAGGACGCCATCTTTTGGAGGGAAAAGGTGAATTTGAAATTAGGGTTTGGGCGCCCTCTGGATGCTTCTAGATGTCTCCCTCTCGTCTATTTAATCAGGCCTCAGCTCTTCATTTGGGATCTTTTGTCTACTACACCGTTATGCTGCTGGATTGTATTCAGGCACTCGCTTCGAGGAAAGCACACCTCCTAGCATTGGCTCACCTTCTTGCTTGAAAGATAGCAACTAGTTGAGAGGTTAGCTTGTAGTTGGGTTGTTTGCATTTTAGTTGAGTTGTTTTGCATTTGTTAGATGTTATTCAAGTATTTTGTCATATTTCAGAGTTGTTGATGTTGCATAGCTGTAGCAAGTTTTCTTTCAAAACTCAAAAATACAAAAAGATATTGTTCTGGGTGTTGGCTATTTCATCTTGTCTCTAAGGGGCGACCCTTCTTGCAAATTTGTGGAATTTATAACGAAGTTTCTGATTTTTCCTTGCAAAATCGCCCCTACTAGTGGGCCGTACCATTTGGGAAGTGTCTTGGGTTGTGTGCAAAATAAATAGGAGTTATTGGGTGAGGTTATAAGTGTTCTTTGGGGGCGTCTTTGTCTTTAGAACATTTTGCACTTTATCTCATGCCATTAGGGAGTGTTTTGAGCAAGTTATGAGCATTTGAATGGCTATTATGTTGCAGATTTTCATCATTCTATGTGCAGGTCTGATAAAGCAGATTTAAGAAAGTTGTCCCTTGATTGAGATTCGAGTATTGGAAAGCGAGTTTGATATTGTGAATGCTTACTAATCATTTGCAGCTTGGAAAGACATCAAAACTTCAGTTTAAGAGAATATTCTATCTTATTGTAAGCTGCTAGTAGTACTAACAACATTTCCTCTCTTATCTCTCATTTCACTGAATTGTAATTCCCACTGAATAAGTGGAAGAGGCTGGCTTGCCGCCTGTTTACTTGTTTGCATTGTAATTTCCTAAGTCTCCGCCATATGGTCGCCTCTTATCCATCACAGGGTTTGAGTAGCACATACTTGTTGTTGAACTAATTTTCAGTTTTGCACTAGATAGGGATCCTCTGACCGTATGCTCGTCGTTCGCCGGCGCATCTCTGGTTAGAGTTCTTGTTCAGCACTTTCCTTTGAGATCCTCTGACCAATGCTCTGGCTACACTTTGGCCTACACGGATCCCTGTGTATACTGGTTAGAGTTACTTCCGCAGACGATCGCTTTGGTTTATGCTAACCTTAACGGCGCGGTTGCATTGCAGTGATCATTTTGTGAAAATTCACAAAAAAATTGGTCCCGCTCATTACGTTGTATCAGAGCCATGATTCTCAAGCACCGAAAAGGCTCAACAGCGATTCAGGTCGATGAGGACAGTTGATTGTAGATACTTCACGAGGTCGCCAAGACAATGAGCATACTTCCTACGTTAGAAGTGATACTCTTTCAAGTTTGAGAGAAACCTAAGAGCGTTGGATCGTAAAACAGTTGAGAACATGTCAGATAATCTCAGGACAGCCATGGAAGAGAAGGATGCAAGGATGGAAAAGAAGTTTGATGGAATGATTGAGATGATGTCCCGATTACTTGCTAAAATGGACCAGCAAACTCCTCAGAACCATACTCCTAATCAAAACCATGCTACAGGAGAAAGCAGTGGAGTTAATGGGAACAATGGAAACAATGGTAATGGAGGAAGTAGAACTGTCGGACAGCATGATGCCATCTCTAGCGGATCAGCCTCTAGACCGCTCTTTCCTACATTCACTCCGAGGGAAGAACAGCAAGTTGAAGCTACCATTCCTTTGGTAGACGATGCCAGGCAAGCCTACATGGAGTATGCCACCCTACCTCCTGATCTTAGAGACCAATGGTCCTTTGATCAATTCTTGAACCAGAGAAATAGAAGAAACGGAGGAAGAGCTGATAACCGAGCTTATATGGCTCCTAGAACTGATTTTCATCAAGCCTTAGGGAAGGTAACATTGGCTCACTTCGATGGAAGTGATAAGTGTTCAGCAAGATCGTGGGTTCAGAAGTTAGACA
>VDFB02247817.1:0-10834 GCA_007258455.2 Sequoia sempervirens | reverse complement strand
TGTCACTAGTACAGACCCTTCTAGTAGCATTAGTAGAGATTCATCTTGGATCGAAGCTCAGCTCGGAAGGAAGAGGAGGCAGCCATCTTATGTCCTTAATCATTTTGATTTTGATGACATTTATCAGGATGCGCCAGATAAGAGAGTCAAGAACATGGTTCACGTAGAGAGAAACACTGATATGGAGGTTGTTATCGAGACTGCTGTACCCCCACAGGGGAAGAGCTTGGCTGATTTAGAGTCTCAGGATTTTGAAGTTATCACCGTCAACCTTGGTCGCAGCACACGCCAGACTCAGGTTGATCTTCTACAAGTTGCTACGGACAGTGCCAGGGATAGAATACTGATGGACGGAGAAGACAAAGCAACCCTCAAGGCTGAAATCAGACAGCTTCGTCAGTATATTTCTAGCCTTATACATAGACCCGATGCTATTAATACCCTTCCACCGATGCTTGAGCCTCCAGCAGAGCAAGGTCAGCTCAATCACTTGGTTGCATATGGCAAGCGTTTGGAGGAATGGGAAGAGGAGTTCGTTGCTAGAGGCCGTACCATGCTTACAGAGTTATATCAGTTGCGGTACAATGCACGAGAGCTCCGTATTCGTCTTCAGGATGAGGAACGGGATATGGCAATTAGCAAACCTAGGGATGAAATTATGATTGCTCACCTGAGTTTGGCTTATGACACAGTCACGGATGCAGAAGACAGAGAAGCTATCTACTCTTGGGCTGATTGGTTTTGAGCAAAAGATAGAGGCGGTTTGTAGCATCGAGAGTTGGTGAGAGTAGAAACCGCGTCGCACTAGTGCACTCTGGTTTGTGAGGACTCTTGTATCTCGCTTACCGTGCCGTTATCAGATTGAGGGTGGTGCCTACGTGGAGCTTACAGATGTTCAGTCAGAACTCCAGGCACTCATTCATACCATTTTCAGTGGGGAGACAGTTGGCTGTAAGGTTACTCAGCTTACAGTCATGTCAGCATTGTTTGATGAGGCAGCAAGGACTAGGGGCGAACTTCAGTCTCAGATCACGGCTGGTGAAGATATGCTACATCGACATAGTGTTCTTCGTCAGAGTCTCATAGCTCGAGGGCGGTGATGCGATGAACAATCTCGTTGAGGATTGATTGCTCGAGATCACACATAGTGAACTTCAGTTCCCGCCTCTCGGGATAGACATTACACACACGAGTTGAACTGGGTGTTACCCTTTCCAGTTAACTCGAAGTTGTCATCACATGCATATCTATTCTGAGATTCGCCCTTCACACTTGGAGTTTTATTTAGGGTTTTACGTTAACTGATGTTAGTCTTCCAGTTAACTTGCTTTCAATAAGGGCGTGCATGCTCGCACAATTGTCCATTTTTAGATTAGATGTTTTAGAGTTAAAGGCTGGGGGTAGTTTCGGTGATTGGTATGGATTTACTTAATTGATAGGGTTTGAAACATAGCTTGCATCATTCTAGAAGCCTTAGATGACACAAAAGGTGATTTTAGGGTTCCCCTACACCTTGATGTATATAAATAAAACTTATGCTCATTTGTAAATAACTTTTGCTTGAGAGAGAAATATATGCTGCGCCTACCTTGCCCTCAATATTACTCTTTTTGGTATTTGTTCATGTGTCTTCACTATTGCAATTGATTGTTATGCCACATAGGGTTTCGAAAGATTGTAATGCTGAATTCTTTCCATAGTTTAGATATATCTGTTTGAGCATCTTTATCATTGAAATCAATTGTTATGCCACATAGGGTTCCAAGAGATTGAGGTGATAAGGCTGTTTTGTGTTAATTTACCATTGTGATTGATCGTTATGCCACATAGGGTTTCGAGAAGTTGCAGCGATAAATCTGTTTTGTGAATCTTTATCAATATAATCGAAGGTTATGCCACACAGGGTTTCGTAAGATTATAAAGATAAAGGCTGTTTTGTGAAGACTTTGCTGTTTCGATCGAGTGTTATGCCACATAGGGTTCCATAAAATTGTCTTGGTAAAGTCTTAAATCTGTTGTGCCCAATAAGCTTGTTTAGATTGAGATGATAGTTGTGCCACCTTGCCTTCAAGTAGAGAGTCTAAACATGCTTATCGTCCGATAGTCAAACCTTGCTCCGTTTCCTCTTGCTCTGTTTTCCTGAGGAGATTGGATAGATATAAGTTGTAGTTAGTAGATCTGCAAAACCAGAGAAAACTCAGCTGCAACATATAGGTTCTTTCAAGAAAGCCTTGTGACTCTAGCAGCTGAAACAAAAAGACAGGACATAGTTTTAGCTTATTTTCCTTTGCAAGTATATTTGTCAAAGCATGAGGGAGCTTCCCCTCCTAATTTGAAGAGCACTCATTGCGTAGTGTGCATAGGCTGTTCATAACAGCTTCTACTCCAAAGGTGTTAGTTGTTATGCCAACACGTGTCAATTCTAGTCCAATTTGAATGGAAAGTGCTTCAAATTGAAGTGAAAAGTGCTTTCTTGAACCTGGATCTAGATGAGGAGGTTTTAATGGTACAACCAAGGGAGTTAGGTGCTAGGAAAGGAATACCCATTGTACAAGTTGGTGAAATTTTTGTATGTACTTATGCAAGTTCTTGCACTCTGCAACCCAAGTGTATCACAATTATGCAACACTTACAAGAGTTTGGATGTAGAGGAAGTTTATCTAATTTGAATCTATGTCAAAATGATGGTGACAATGTTGTGATTCTCATTGTGAGTGATCACCAGTAGCAGACCCATAAGCCATGTTGGAAAAATGTTGTCATTGATGTCAAAGGGCTTGACAGTTGTTTTTGCAAAAATAATGGTGTATCTTCTACATGGGCCGACCTATGTAATGCATCCCTTGGAGGAGTTTTTTATTGCAAAATAAAATCAGAAAAATAAGACAACCCCCTCATAAATGCCACCCCATATTGGAAATTTTAATTAAATATTTTTTATTTTTATTTTTTTGGGGCTCTCAAAGAGGGACGATCCCCCTAAACGGTGTGCCCAACTTTGGGCAAATGAAATTTAAATTAATAGAACTAATTTTGATGCATGGCCCACAACCCCTTGGAGAGTCGCCGACAAGAGAGTGACCTTCCTTGGGTGAAGAGACATCTTGGAGGTATAAATAGAAGCATGAAGGGAGAAGGAAACAAATCATTTTTTCAAGAAATATCTTTGTATGAAGAGCAGAAACAAAAGGTTATTCAAGCAGATCTACAAGGTATATTTGAGCAGATTTACAGCAGCAAAATTGTGAGAGGAGAGCAAGTGACATAAGTGAGATCATGGTGATCTATTGAGCAGATCTTATGAAGACTTTATTGCAGATTTGAAGAGAACATCATTGCCAAATTTGTGAAGACATTATTGTCAATCTTGAGAAGACATTATTGTCGACATTGACTATATTGCATATTTGTGAGAAGGCATTAGGGCAGATCTGAGGAGTGGCAAGTCAAAATTATTCATATCATTCTTGTGGAGGTTGGAGCCTCCTATTTGGGAGATTGTGAGGTTGGAGCCTTGTGTTGAAGAGATTGGAGTCTCTTGCCGAGTTGGTGCTCAATGGAGGGGATTGGAGTCTCTTTTGGGTTGGTGCCCACAAATTTTTGTAAGAAGATTAATACAAGCAAGATTTTGTCACGGTTTTCTCCCGTAAGGATTTCCACATAAAATTGTGTCTCTCTCTTGTGCATGTTCTCAAATTGCTACATCTTGCATGAATAATATTCCTAAGGATAATTAGGGCGTGAAGTAATATTGATATATTGAGTTAACGAGTAAAGTTTTAATCTATATATTGATTCACCTCCCCTCTCAATATTCATGTGTTTCATTAATTGGTATCAGAGTCAGTTCCTTCGGATTTAGCCTAACCGCTTGAAGGTAGATCTTGGAAACACACATGGCAGAAGGATTTAGATTCTCCTCAAATAGGGCACCACTATTTGATGGATCGAACTATAATGAATGCGTTGAAGATGAATGACTAAATTTGTGTATTAGAGCCTTGTGCTCTTTGTTTGTTTCTCATTTTCAATATGGTATCAGAGCAAGTTTTATGGACCTCTTTGGTTTCATCTTTCAATTACGAGGGTTTCATTGTTTGAAGATTGGTATGGATTTATTATGCTGCTCTTTGATGGATATTTAGTTTTTGCAAAGGAGGAATCATGCTCTCATTAGGCACCATTCAATTGTTGGTACATTGTTCTGATTTTAAATGGCAATTAAACACAATCTCACTAAAACTGCAATATCTTTCTCATTTCTTAACGAAATTCAGAAATTCAAAATGTTCTGCAAAGTTGTTGAACAGGAGCATAAATCCCAGAAATAATTTAAGAATACTATCAATATTTAATTTGCAATTTGTAATGTCTGCCCCAATTTTTACTTTTGGATGTTTTCAAAAGTTTGAATATAATACCCACTGGAAAGTTGCAATCTTTGTGTAATTTGATAAACTTAACAGTTTTTCAATTGCAGATTATACATTCAAATTATGCAATATTTATTTCCAATGCTACTAATCAGGATTTCACTCATAAGTTCATAACACATTATAAAATTATGAGATATTGCATTAACACTGATGGAAACATTTCTCAACGTACAAGACAGAGAATTGAGGATTATGATAATTATCGAACTTATTAGCAGTACTCTGCAGAAGCAAAATTAAGAAATCTGAGTGTAGGCATAGCTGAGCAGCAAACTGCTAGCTCGTTTCTCCATTGAACTGCTTATAACAACCCCTTATTTATGGCACTGTGTCCTTATTTATGACTGCAGGAGTTATGGCTAGGTAGAAGGAACTGGAGTCTTCCCCCAAGCTGGGTGCCTCACCTCACACAGCTCCAATAACCACATACTCAACAAATGTCCCTCCAAGATAAGTATCGGTTGACTGTGACAATAGAATTTTCTTCAGAAAATAAAATTAAATAACAACCTCCAGTTTACTTGAACTGCCAATAAATCCCACAACCCCTTGTAGAGTTCACAATGGCTAAGAAATAAGAACAGCATTAAATAGTAATTAGCAGCGATAAAGTCCCTTGAAATGCACTCTGTTATTAGGCCACCCCTTAATAACACCTTAGACCCATATTGCCGACTTCAAATTTGAATAGTATTGTCTTGCTCCCAAGTGGTGGCGCTGTTCAACCTGAACTGACTATAAAGCCACGTTGGACCCCCAAAATGTTCAGACTCCCCTTGTAATAGCGGTTGTATGGCACAGGTACAATGCCTTGTTTGCTTCAGATTCAACTCCACAAAAGTATTATGCCCCCTTAAAACCCATACGGAACACTACGGCACTTCTAAAAGCCTATGTTTCCAAACTGGAAATGCAAGACTCCAATAAAGTGAAAACGAATTAAATTCCAAAATCACACGACTTTATAATTGCCAGTATAGTTTCAAAAGAACATTAAATTTCATTTATTTTATTATTCAACTTGTACGGCCTCTAAGCAAGTGTATATTACCCAACAAAATAGTCCTCTGAAAACTCTGAAATATTGATGCCTTTAAATCTCTAAAAGAACCAATTAAAGCACCTTGCACAATCCCTAACTAAGATTGTCAGCAATCACCCAAGAAGGGTCTTTCACCTCTAAAGATGATATTCCCCATGAAGGATTTCATCTTCACGAAGATCTGTAAAAACTGCAACAAAAAACCTCTTCTCACAAAAAAAATTCATGCCCATCAAAAAATGAGCCCAAAAATTACTTTTGTCCTTCCTTCTGTAACTCCCACACAATTCTTGAAAATGAAATATTTACTTAATTTTTAATTCTTATGTCTCACATTTGTACACCAACAATTAAAACATTAATTTCACTTTTTAATTTCACCTTATATCTCCTTTTTATATCATTTTAATAAACGCTAAGTTAAATATTTAATTTAACTTAAGAACATTAGTGCTTAAATTAAAATAATATCAAATTGACTAACCTAGAGAAGAGACACAAGACAAAGTTATTTAAATGGTCACTACCAACTTAATAAGACAAAGTTATTTAAATGGTTACTACCAACTTAATTTATCTTTTTTATTCTGTATAAAGATTTTGGAGCCATAAGGGTGTAATAGATTTGTATTTGCAAATTGTAATTGGATGCGTTATCGGTAAAAACCAACATCCAAAGAATTTTTTTCATTGAAAGGGAGCAAACTTGAGGCAAGCCAATTGTTGCTACTGCACCACCAAAATAAAGTCCCTATGTGAGCACTAAAGGGGGGTGTTAAGAATTATAGTAGATGACAAAATAATGAAAGAAATAATAAATTAATGTTAATTTATTATATGATAGTTTTTAGTTAGTTATTAGTTACTAGTTAGTTGTTAGTTAGTTGTTGGGTAGTTAGAAGTTAGAAGGTTTTATAAAACCATTGAATGTAATAATGAATGAATTTGCGGTGTTAGAGCCTTGTGCTCATTTGTTTTCACATTTCCAACAGAACCATCATTAAAACAATATCTTAAAACTAATTAAATACCCTGCTTGCCGTTGGAGTATTCTTATATAAACCAGTAATGACTTCACAATTTGATGCATTAATCTATGTGTCACATGCTAAAGGAATTCTAGAAGTCCATCAATGCTTATATATTGAGTCTGATAAGTCACCTAAACTGAAGAATACTGGGCAAAGAAATACGATACTATAAGGTTTGAATCCTCCACAAAGAAGCAAAGGTATCATGCACGCTCTGAAGACCAACTCCTCTGTCAAGGGCGCCTGATATCAAGATGAGAAAGATTGAAATGTCATGTCATCCTCAAGGCTTGTTATGTTATACTAGAAATGGAATAAAACCAATTCAAATATCAAATAAGATATGATAAAACCAACAAACTATGTAATGTTGCAATTTGGTAGAAAGAGTGAAATTTCCCATGCATAACCAAAACACAAACTCATAAAATTGGATGCAAAATGAATTTCAAATAGTCCTGAGTTGTTTGACTGATATCACTGGCCATTTTCAGGTGAAATTAATATATACTTTAGGCATTATACGAACCAGGCTCACAAGTGGTGCCGCATGAAACCAGAATATATAAAGCACTTGCCTTAAATTCAACAAAAGAGAAGCTTGGAGAACAGTACATAGTTACTCATAAAGGAAGCATCTTTCTTCATAATTAATTGGTTACAACAGGATTGTTTTTCCCTCCCGAAATGATGATGGTCCTAGTTGATGGTATTAAACCTTCATTTTAATGATAGGAGGCTCCAAGAAATATAGGGGTAATAAAAATGCTGAGCAGCATAGAAAATTATACTGACCACCACATAGTTACGCCATGCTAAGACATCTGATCTCATGGACACAGCTCCATATATGCCATTTCCCAATTTTCTATATGCACTATTAACTAGCTCCACAGCTCCCTGAGCGCAGAGTTGTTCTTGCTTCTGTTTTCCAATTCCATCTAGAGCTGCTGTCATTAGAGGCCCCAAATACAGAAGTGCAGTCAAGATGACAGGAAAGAAAACTGCCTGACACTGTTTCAGAAACATAAACTTGAATTTCAAACCTTGGATCAGGCATTAACTCAAATCTCCATACATGTCATTCAATGTGATTCCAGAATTTTTACCATCAAAATCACAGAATACGCATTTCTCAGAATTAAAATAGAATGGTCATATTAACAATACTAATCTTACATGTGAAGAAGTATGACATCATAAATGATATCTTTTAGCTTTGAATGCAATTTAACAGAAACTACCACTTAAGACAAATAAGTTAAAACATAAATGGAAGGAGAAACATTACCAAATGGTCTTTTCTAAGTCCATATGCACTCGAGAAATAAGTGATATGTGTCTTTCCAGAGTCCCAAACCTGAGGCAGATTCATTCCATCAGCAATCATTTCAGTCTTTATACAAACAACAGTCAATAGCATTTTAAAGCTGACTTTCATCTCTGTTTATTTACAAATTAATAAATCCAGGCAAAAGACCAATGTCAATCAAATAGATGCATCCAGAAACCAAGGGATTAAATGAAACCACAATGAATGGGAGATAGAGAAGAAAAGAATTTCTAAAATTTTTAAAGCACAACATTGCAACCAAATCATTGTTTCAAATCAATATCATAAATGTAATATCATCTATAATTATTATGCAATTGATCACATGTTTGAGTCCTGAAGGGGCTAGGGTTATACTACTTATACACATCAAACAATATAAGATAATGGAAAAAGCAATCCCCTTGGGAATGCTCGTATAAAACAAGTCTCATGCACCAAATTTGTGTCTCACTTGGCGGTCACCTGAAAAAATACTTTTACCTTCTTTTTATATAATTGATATCAACATTATCTTTACTCCAGTTGTTGGTGTCCTCTCTTACAGCCAATAATCTAGAAATTTTCTCTCTCACTTTTGCAAGCCAATTGGCAATATTTTATTTAAAAGAACATTCTTCAAGAAATGCCTAATGTTCCACAGCAATATATTTATATTCACGATCTATTTATGGTTTAAGGTCAAAGAAGCTTCTACCACAACTTGTGATTTTCATCATCATTTATATTTTGTATACATCTTCCACAATTCTTTATAGACCGTTGACACACAAAGCTGGCTTACATATAACAACTAAGACTTTGGTTTTCTAAAGCACTAATAAAGCTTAAAATCTTTATGGCCATGTCAAAACGTACAGTGCTAGACATAATTATGTTGAGTCTTGACAATCAAGCAACCACCTGCAGATGAACAGTAAAATGTTGTCGGACAAACCAAAATCAGTAAGTTTCCATTCTGAATGGTAAAAGAAATCATAAAAGTAACCCATCATTATTGAGCTAATGAAAATAAGGTTAGACTAATATAGATAGCCATCCTGCTTACATACAGAAAAAAAAAAATTAAAATGAGAAATTGCTTTAAGAGCATAAAAAATTTATATCAATTCGCAATAGGCATAAAACATCATGATATATCAGGAAAACCTAAATAAAATTATATATGGTGGTAGTGCAAAGGGGATTATCAGAAGGTATACTGCTCACCATTGGCAACAAAAGAAATCTCAGACAGAGATTGGTTAATGTAATTGGATCCAATCTATTTCAAACTTTATTACCCGACAATGATCGGACCATAATTTTATAAATAGAGTTACAATGCAACACACAGATTAATTCTTCAAAACCAACGATGCAGAAATAACTCTAACCAAGAATGTGTCCAAGATGGACGAACATATGGTCAGAGGATCTGGTACAATGCAAAACTGGAAATGAACTCTAACCAAGAATGCATCTAGGATAGACGAGCATATGGTCAGAGGATCTTGTGCATGCTGAGCTAAAGTAACTCTAACCAAGAATGCGCCGAGAGATGGCGAGCATATGGTCAGAGGGTCCCTAAGGCTACTAACTGAAATTAAATAGGCAGCAAGCCAGCCTCTTCCACTTATTCAGTGGGAAATACAATAAGAAAGTGAAAGAGATAAATGAGAATGCTGATAGTACTGCTGATCAGCTTACAATATGATAGAATGCCTGCCAAGAACCATAGAAATAGTGTTATATCAATATTGTGAAGAAATATATTGTTCTTTCCAAGTTCCAATGTTTCTAAATGGTTTTCCAAACACAACCCAGCTCAATAGGCAGACCTCCAACAAACTGATATGACTGAACAATGACTGAAAATGCATAACCAGCAACACTGTAACTCACTAAAATGCTCATAACTCTCTCTAGACTTGTCCAAATGACATGAAATCTGATGCAAATGAGCACTATGAAGATGGCGACCAGATTCTAATCAAGAAATGACTCTAAAAACTTGTAACTTTATTTTCTAAACATTTGCCAGGCAAAACAGAATGGTACGGCCTCAAGAAATGTTCTACCAACAAGATAAAATCCAAGACACCTCTAAAAAATTTGCAACTTGGCATAGAGGGGCGCCCAAGGCTGCAAAACTCAACAATCCAATACCCAAAACAATACAAAAATCCTACAATGAGATATGAATAAAAATCCATTTTAGCAAAACCCTAATCAGCAAATGCAAAACTCACAAATCTCTAAAATCTCAAACTTTGATGCTCTGTCTGCTAGTCTAGATGAGAAGCAGGCTCTGAAAACTTAGCTAGGTGCTATCTTTCAAGCACAAAACCAAGAGAAGGGACTAGGAGGTATGCATTCCTTGAAGTAAACTCTGAAAGCATTTTAGCAGCATAACTGTATGATAAGCAACAATAGATGTTAAACTGAAGAGTTGAGGCCTGTATTTATAGATTTGAGAGAATCTTCTAGAAACTTCAAGAAGGGCGCCCAAAAAAGCCAGCAATATTCAAACTTGTGTTTGACCCCATTTCCCTCCAAAAGTGGCATCCCTTTTCATAAGGCAATATTTTTTACTTTTAATAAATAATAAACTCCTTGAAGTTGGCATCCCCTCAAGCTCTCACCTAATTTTGGCCTTAGAAATATTTAATTACCTCCTAATGAGGCATTCACCCTTGAAGTCCCCCTTTTTAAAACAACTTCAAGTTATACTGCTAGGCCAAGGGGTTAATGTGAAAATATAACATTATTTAAATCAAAATAACTTATCTCTCCAAAAATGCATCAAAAGGCCAGAATTCAACAATACCAACTGAACTGCCTGAAGAGGAATGCTTGTTGAACAGATGCCAACTGGACTGCTGCCAAAAATAGAATTTACTAAAAATAGTAAATTCAGAAAGTTGCTCGGATCAAAGTGCATGTGATACCATTGTGAAACTTTCTGAAAACCCAAAAAGAATCCACAATCCAAAATCCCAAACTCCAAGAT
>VDFB02247814.1:0-24097 GCA_007258455.2 Sequoia sempervirens | reverse complement strand
GATTAAGAGAAACACATTTTGAAAGGAATCGAACTTGCTTCATACTCTTGCTGTGGTATTTAGGAAGTTTTTGAAAGA
Organism: Sequoia sempervirens; assembly: GCA_007258455.2. Taxonomy (NCBI): domain Eukaryota; kingdom Viridiplantae; phylum Streptophyta; class Pinopsida; order Cupressales; family Cupressaceae; genus Sequoia; species Sequoia sempervirens. Next base: position 24,019 of record VDFB02247814.1, on the reverse strand, counting down.
AATGAATACCATTTGAGAAGTGTTTCGTAAAGAATCTCCCAGAACCATCGAAGAGAATTGAGGTGTCGATATTTTTGAAAACTGAGCTATAGTGGTAGCAAGAAAGGCATAAGGAGTGACGGTGGATTCAGGAAAAGACTTCAAGATTTCTGACTTCAAGTTCCTATTTCTGTTTAAAAGGAAGACAAAGGGAGTCGTGGAAAATTCAGGAACATACTAGACATCCTTTCTTAATGAGGAATTATGACCTGTGGCTTTAATTCAAGGCGGATTGATTATGGAAACTTGTGAAAGGGAATATAATGGGAGATTTTTGGTTAATATAAAGAATCTTTGAAAACCAAATGTTTCTAGTACTGTCGTGTCAAAGGAAGAAACATTATTTCAAAGGCTTGGTTGAGATGCATATGAGTTGCATATGAGTCGGCTAAATATATCTATTGAAAATTCATATCAGGAGGTTCATTAATATCTTGGTCATGCAAAAGGGAGTCATTTGAAGTTATATTTCCATAATTGCATCATCATGGGAGAGGAATTTTCCCGTGCCACCTATTATGAATAAAGACTTTGTGTCTTGCATTGGAGATGAGAGTTGATTATCACCAAGTAGGAGTCGGGCTGAGTGAATGTGAGGCAATTGTTAAAATAATTTCTAGTGGAATGTATAAGGAGCGTGCCGTGTGTGAAAGATTTTATTTTCATCCTTTGTTGTATTCTTTATATTTTCATCATTTGAGACGTGTTTGATGAAGACGCGATGGTATTGAATGCTATGTTGGAGTTAATATGTATGGGTGTCAGGCTTCATAGTTTCCAATGGAATTTGCAGACTAAGAGAAATGTTTAACGAGCCTACCGATGGCACGATCTACTGAAGTCATCTCTCTAATTTTATAATCGAGAGACTTCCATTCGTTGTCATTTTCTCTCTCCTAAGCATTGGTATCAATCTGTAGTGAGGATGATTTTGAGCATGCTTCAAATCCAAAATTATTTTATCTACTTATCATGCTCAGTTTACTGTTGATAAATATAATTTTGGATGATTCTTTGGAGTTGAGCATCAAAAACCTTTTCGTTGTGGCTTGGAATCCTGATTCAATCTGAGTTGAGTCTTGCAGTGCAATTGATTTATGATTAATCTCTAAGTTATAATGTTGGATATTTAATTCTAGGTTGCCGCACCAATAAGGATAGAACCGTGACATATGTGGAATGATTAAAGTCACCTGTATCTACTATACAACAGTGAAGAAAAAATCAGGGCTTTGTAGTCAAGGTGGTGAAGATGAAATACCGCTACAGGTTTTAGCCCATTGGTGTACCAACAAAGAGATAAGTGTGTTATGTTTATGCCCTTGAATAATTTTCATGAATGTCTTATGTAGTTATTAATTCATGCAATAACATTGGTATTTATCTTCGGGATAGTTTAATTCTATGAACTATTAGTAATATCTCTCCAAAAATTCTTCTAGGATGGATCGAGGAGCAAGAGGATGATGAGAGATTGCATTCAAGAGAGGAAGAGCTTGATGCATCCTATGAGGAAGTCATGTAGGCTGAAGAATGGAGACACAACTTGCTACCATGGGACTGAGTTGGTGGTACATAATTGGAGACATCTCTCGAAGAGGAAGAACCTATTCCAATTGTCATTGCGATTAGTTTCTTCAAAGAGGAGGATTTAACATTCATAGGGAGTCTGACAAACCAATAGAGGAAACCTTGGATGAGGAGGTTAGGAGGTTGATATTAGCTTCAGAGGGAGTCACATCATCATTTTTCATAGTGTATATTCCTCTGAGAGGAAGGAATATGAGGTGAAATCCCTTGTAGCGTATATTTCTCTGTGACGGAGAAGTATGAGGTGAAAGCCCTTGTTAGTGTATATTTATTTGTGACAAAGAAGTATGAGGTGAAAGCCCTTGTTATGCATTTTTTCTCTGAGATAGAGAAATTTGAGGTGAAAGCCCTTGTAATGCATTTTTCTCTGTGTCAGAGAGATTTGAGGTGAAAGCCTTTTTCCATCTCTGAGATGAAGATGTGGTTCTTTCCACCCTTTGGAAAGACTCCATGACAACATCACATTGAGAGACTTCATGACAACATCACATTGGTGGATGTCATGTTGAGAGACTCCATGACAACATCACATTGAGAGACTTCGTGATGAATTCTTTGTACTTGGTGTTTATCTACACACAAGAGTAGCCATGGTGGACGTCATGTTGAGAGAGTCCATGACGACATCACGTTGAGTGAATCTGTGATGGGAACTTGTTTGCATGTTCCTTTCCATACACGGGAGTAGCCATGGTGGACGTCATGTTGAGTGACTCCATGACGATATCATGTTGAGTGACTCTGTGATGTACTCTTTTCCACAAATGGGTGTAGCCATTGTGGGTGTCATGTTGAGAGACTCCATGACATGGATATATGGAAGGATACCTCCCTAGCTAAGAGGAAGTATTGATGTTATAGCATTGGGATTATCCTTCACCCAAATTAAATGTTATCAATAAATAAAGTCAAAGACTACTTATTTATTTTAGTTTGATATTAATGCAAGGGGTCGACTTGCTTTATATATTATTTTAATTTATTGAAGCTGACTTAATTCTAGAGATGCCTTGATTGATGAACAAGGACGGACTTTCATGAAGAGACACCATATGATGTATTTATACAAGGTGCTTCATTCTTCTTCAACATCCAATAATTATCAAGAGAATATGTTCACATAAATTCTGAAGAAGGTTGATAGCTAGAACATATTGATATTTTAGAGTTCAATATTATTCATTATTTGTGTACTTGCATCAAGTGTGGTGCTAATATTATCATATCAGATAGGCCTTGTGATTGGCCTCATTGTAAAGCTTAGTGCTGCTAATCTATTTAGTATGTAGGAGATATATTTGTGGTTGGGTTTTTTTCCCTCAAGAAGGAGGGTTTTCCCAGGATAAATTTTGTGTTCTATTGTTCATGTGCTGTTCATTATTTTGTTTTTTCTGCTTATTCATTTCTGATTAAAAACAAAAAGATTGCCTACGTGAATTCACAAAGGCAATGTAGTTGAACCACTTTGACTAACATAGACATTATTTTTTGGAGTTTTTGACACTATTTTTTTTGGATTTTGATGGCTTATTTGGATGTTTTGGATTTTTCCTGATGTGTTTTGCCTAGGATCCCATGTGAAACCCAAGTCTAGGAATTTACCCCAGTCAGGTATAGTTACAACTTATTATGGGAAAAAATAAGGATGGACGAAACTTATTATGGATGAATATGAAAAACGCAAGACACAAAATATCAACGATTCTCAGGCCATGAGAGGAATGACTATGCTTTATTGTGGGTGAGATGGAGAGGGCATAATTTATTATGGAGTGAGATGTGCACGATAGATCATGGATGGAAGTAGAAAATCAAATAGAATGATAGTAGATGATGGAGCAAAGACTGACTACACATGGTGCTTGTTTGCCAGGTTTTCACCATGGTACTTATCCAAAGCACCATCAAAGTTGTTTTCACTATTGGACAAATTATTTCTCTTTACTATTTTTTTGTGTCACCAAGACGCTTGTTTGCCAGGTTTTCATCATGGTAATGATTTTTTTTATGTTTTTTGTTGATTTTTGATGGGATTGTTTGAAAGCTAGGTATAGTACTTGTGAAGGTGAATGTTGTTGATAGGATCTAGTAGTGGTTCACCTTAAGGAGTGGTAAGTTGATAAGCGCCATGTCCATATGTTGTAGTTATGATGTAAGGACCCAACCAATTAGGTACATATATGGATGACCATGCCAGATGAAAGGATATGATTTGAAAGAAGGGTGTGAATGATGGATACAAAGGATGATTGATGTGATAGACGAAGGGAGCTAGGATATGATTCCTAACATGGACACTATAAGGGGCGTCAGGCTTCACATGAAAATGAGTTTGGGAAACTAGTAAGTTACAACATGTGAAGGGGTCACCCTCAAAGGTCCATCGAGAAACATTTCCAAGGGAGATGAAGTGATATGATGGGTGTGTGGATATGGGTGGATTTTGTAGAGTATATGGATTGGGTAAGGATGATGAAGATGGAGACTTGGGATCAACAAGCTCATCTTTTGATATTTTGCTTTGATAAATACCCCTAGTTATTTTGGATGAATAGGCATAATTGGAGATCAAATTTTTCTTACTTTCATTCTTGAATTTTATTTTTATCTTTGATTTTTCCAATAGCGTTCAATTTTGATTGAAGGAATTTTCTTGAACTTTCATTCTTTGCATGATTTCTTTTGATTTTGGATCTCCATTTGAAAATGGAACTTTCACTTATGATTCTTGAGTTATATCCTTGTCATTTTCTTGAGGTGATACTTGTTGATCTATGTTTATGAGGTGGATGAATGTGGGTGAGATGGATGAGATAGGTGAGGTTGTGAGAATGTGTGGTTCATAAAAAAGGTTGGTGATGCACTTAATGGATTATTTGTGACTATGATTTTCGAGACTGTTAACATCATAAGAGGCTTGCACATCCTTAATGAGTTGGAAAGAAGGCTCAACAGAGGCAACAAAGGGGATGCATACCCTAATTCAAGATGGTTGAAATGGAAGGGTAATAGGTCAGAAGATGGAATAGGGGGAAGAGGATCATGAGATGGAAATGGACGATCTTGAACATCCTCAATAGGATCATGATCAAAGAGTGGATTATCATAGATGTCATGATCAAACATAGGATTATCATAGGCCTAAAAGGATTGGGATGGAGCAGCTATGATAAGGACTAAAGGATCTTTAGGTTCCCAAAAATTTTCCATCCAAGCATGGTCATTTGTTTGCATATGCTCACAAAGATATTGAGTTGACTTAACATCATCCTTAGGGGTTTGGATATTCTTAGCAAAATTAACATCTTTACTTGCAAGCTTAAGTGATGCAGGTAGCTTCCCAATACAAAATGAACTATTAATACGATACTCTCCATGTCGTTGGTCTCGAATTTAGATTTTTCCTTTGAGAAGGGGAATGGATAGGGTGAAAGATATGGATAATGAGGAAGATTCAATGTAATGCAAGGAGATGGATGGAGAGGATTCCCAATTGATAGGTACTTGATGTTCAATGGTCCCTTTCAAATTACTACAATATTGGAAGGGGTTGGGATCGCTTGATATAGTGATCTTAGTGCCATTGTATGGGAATTTGAGGCATTGATGGTAGGTGGAAGGGACGAATCTCATGGCATGAATCCATGGGTGACCAAGGAGAAGGTTGTATGGTAGATCTAGATCAAAGACTTGGAATATTGTATTTTGAATAGCAAGCCCAAATCTCATGGGAAGTGTGATTATACCCTTGGATGAACGCTCAAGATCATCATAAGCCGTGATGATGATTTTCTTAGACATATCTATACAAGCTTCAGAGAATCCCAATGTTATGACCAATTTTAAGGTGCATATATTCAGACCTACTCCATCTATCGAGACTCATTTGATTTTGTGTTTATTAACGTATACCTTAAGGTGTAATGGGTCATTATGATTTGGTCATTATGTGGGAAGATCTTGCTTAGAAAATGTGACATGATGCGTTGTAGCTAAGTATCCTATCATGGATTGGAATTGGCTAATGTTTAGGTTGGTGGGAACAAATGTATCTTGCAAAGATTTGTCCAAAATGACTTTATACTTAGGGGATATGTGAAGCAACTCAAGAATTGATATTTGTGTCAAAGTCTTTGCTAGATGGTCTAAAATATTATATTGACTCTTTGTTTGTGGATTTGAAGTGGCCCCTTGCAGGGTCACTTTAGCTCTTCAGGTGGTGACAACAAATTCTACGCTTTTCTTGATGGTAATGGTAGAGACATTATCATCAAAGGCTTGAATGTTATTAACGGTATACTCATACGAGACATTAGTGTAATTGGCATTAGTGTTTGCATTGTTCCTTGAACTAGAGGCTTTTCCTTTTCCATGGTCTTGTAGGGGATTCTTGAAAATAGTATGGTCAACATTTTCCTTTCCTTGTGAATTTTCTTTTGATATGTCACCTTGTTCGATAAGGTCCTGGATGAGATCTTTAAGTCTCTAACATGATGATGTTTTATGTCCCTTCATACAATGATATTCACAAAATTCATTGTCCTTCCACCAAATTGGTTTGACTAGTTTTGGTGCATATGGTTTGATGTATGGAAGTTGAATGACATTGGACTGTAAGAGTTTCTTTACAACTAATTCAATGGGTTCCCCTAAGGGCGTGTATGTTTGTTTTGGTATGTTTTCTTGTGAGGGACCTCTATGTTGTTGATTGTTTTGGACTAAGTTTATCGTTTGGTCTTGACTTGGTGTTGGATTGTATTGTGAGGAGGGTTCTTTAAGGTGAATGGTAGGGTGAACCTTGTTAACTATTTTAGCATCGAATACCCCATCATTGGTGACATTTTTGTTTCTAGACCAAAATTTACCCTTGTCATTAGGATTGTTTTGGTTTTCTTTGAATTCCTTGACTATTCCTTTTGCAAAAGAGCTTTCTCAATGAAGAATCCCTTTTCAATGATATCCTAAAATGTGTTAATGCAACAATGTATTTGAAGTTGAATCATCAATTCCTTGTTGAGGTTTTCTACAAAGATAGGGACCAATTGTTTTTCTAGTATGTGATAAGGTTATTTGTTGGACATAGTTTGCCATCTTTAAAAAATGATGTAAATGAATCCCCTTCCTTTTGTTTGGTTGTACATAAATTTTCTAAGGTCATTCCAATCTCAATGTTATAGGAAAAGTGTGTGATAAACTTTTCAACTAGTTCATTCCATGTTCTTATCCTAGGAGGAAGATGTGTGAACCACTCTAGAGCTCGCCCCGAAAGGCTACGTGGAAATAATCTCATCAAATGCATAGGCTCAAAAGCAATGTCCATACATGTAGTGTTAAATTCCCTTATGTGATCCATTGGATCTCCTTTCCCCTTATACTTGTTAAAGTTTGGAACATTGAAGTGTGGTGGGGAAGGTGACATGTATATGCTTCTATCAAAGGGATAAGGACATAGTTCCTTCATTGAGTATGTTTTCTTTGTGGTACCCACTTGCATGTTTTCCATTTGTTGTTGCATTTCTTGAATTTGTTGCATTAAAGTGTCCATGGGTGATGGTGGTATGTTGGGTTGACTTTGCACAAGGGTTGGTGTTGATGTTGGTGTTAAGTGTTTCAAGGTGGTTTTTTTGATGGGTTTTGGTTTTGAAAGTTGGATGTAAATGTTGGATTTGGGTTGGTGTTGTTCTGAAAGTTGGATGTAAATGTGGGATTTGGGTTGGTATTTTGTAGCAAAGGATTTTGCTTACCTTGTTGGAAGCGAGATGTAAACATGGTATTGGTATTGGTTTGTTGTGATGGAGTTTGGTTGATATGTTAAGGTTTTGGTGTGAAGTTGGTGTTTGGGGTGACATGTTGTTGTGATAGAGGTTGGTTGGTGTTCACGTTTGACCCAAAACACATGTTGGTGTTTGGTGTAGTGTTGGTTGTTTGGGTTGGTACTCTTGATGTGATAATATAAATCCTTCTTGTTTTTCTTGGTGGGTTTGGATCTTGATTTGTGTTTGTATTGGTTGATGGTGTGGTATTTTGGGTGGATGTTGTGCTAAATAGATTTGAAAAATTCATACTCATGGTACTAGAGGATGAAGCAAATGGATTAATAAATGTAGGAGTTGGTCCTTGAGATGTTGCATGTGTTCTCTTGCTCCCAAATGTTGGAGTAGGAGGTATGTTAACACGTGTTGGTTATGTGTTGTTCCTCCAAGTCGAAAACTAGTGTGCATTGTTGTGAGGATGATGGACCTTGTGAAAATGTGTTGTGATCAAGAACTTGAGTTTGTTTTTCTACAATTGTGGAAGTGTCAAAATCAAAAGGGAGCTTAGCACCTTTCTTGGCAAGTGCAAGAAAATATTTATTAGGATCCGCATTGACTAGCTCCTCTACAATTCACACTATCTTAGGATCTTGGGAAGCTTCTTCAATGTCCTCCAGTGTTTGATTTTGGTTAACCTCTTTCAATGTAAAATTGTCAAATGGATTTGAAATTTCACTTTGCGTTGGTTGAGGTTGGTTTGATGTTGACCCAACGTTCATGTTGCTAGTTGGATTTATCCATGTCTTTTCATTTCCTTTGTGACCTAGTCAAAACCATATAAGACTTGTGACCTTTGGATGTTGAGACTTTTGGAAAGTATGCAACTAAGATGAAGACGCAAACTAAGGATGAAAATGGAAGGTGATAATGACACTATGCTATGTTTTTTGGTTTTTTTTTTACTATAAGGATGAAAATGAAAACTATGATAATGAAGCTATGACTATGCTTGGAATGGATATGCAACCTTGAACCCTAAAAGAGGATGCTAAGAAAAATATGATGAACCAAAGTAACATATCTATATGTCAAGATCTCAAGAGGATAAACCAAGATGGCGGTGATGATGATTGATAAAAGGTGAACCTAAACTAGACACACGATTTGTAGGCCCAACCTATAGATAGGATAGATGAGAGGTATGATAAGGTCAAGACACATAAAAATGAGACTTATGGTCTGCCCAATATTATGATAATCTTCCTAATCTAAAGACTCAAAGATGATACTGAAATGAAGCTAAGATGTGATGGGTACAAATTAGGACTATGCAAGATAACCTAAGGTGAATGATGAAATGCTGCGAATAAACTAATTGAACCTAAACAAGTCTTTGATTGAGTATACAATCACAGTTTGTAAGGAAACTGAAAGTTGGATGTACATATATTTCCCCAATTTTTTTTATTATGGCAATTGTGATGTTCCAAGTCACAGATGTAGTGCAAGGCCAGTTAATTGTGATTCGAGACCGATCAATTGTAGCACAAAGACAAATACAAGTTTTTGGCTTCGTAGGACCTTTGACAATTGCGGTGTACTATTTGACGATTGCGGTGTTCTAGTAATGGTTGTGGTGTTATGCTTATTGGCCCTAATTTGATGTTTTCTAGGTTGTTTTCCATTTTTGGCAAGTTAAAATTTGATCATAAAACACAACAAACACTTGTGAAATAGATTTGGTTGATTTTGACTCTTTGACTTCTTGATAAGCAAGTATTTCACAAGTTTTCTTCCACAAAACTCGTTTGAAATTGGTCCTCAAACAATACAAACAAGCACAATCTAGCTAGTAGTAATAGGGTTTGTCAAATAAAGTTGGGCTTACCTCACCCTTGAGAGTGATGTAATCCATGAATGAGGAGTGGGTGAAGCTAGAGTATGCCAAGGTCATGCACCACCTTAACACCTCTCACCTTGAACTTGGAGTAACTCCAAACAAGGAACCTTGTCATCTCAACCAAGAACCAGATGTGGTAAGTAACTTCTCGAGATGATGCTATCCCAATGCACCAACAATAAAATACGAACAAATAGGTCTTAGGCTCTAAAACAAGAGGTTTCTAGTGACTCAGTGAACACCAATGGTATACTTTAGATGTGAGACACTAAAGCCTCTAATCAACCCACATGTGGTCTATACACCCACATTAGAATTGACACACAAGGTATAACTTCACCAAATAGTGCTACTAAATTTCACCTTTACACCTTTGATATAGCCCGCCTAAACACGTGCTTTGAGGTAGACCCCTTGAGTTCTCCATTAGGATGTGTCTCAAATGCAGGCCTCACTAAAAAAAGAGATTGCTATGTATTTCTCATACACCCAAGATCACAAGAAGCATAAGGGGAGAGGATACACACACACCAATATGGGATTTAACATAGCGTGCAAGTGCACAAGACATGAAAGATACTTGTTCTTTTTAAGCACCAATTCTAGATGTTCCTAATTTAAAAATCACAACCACAATGGAACCCTGCAAGAAATTGGATTAGTAGTTTAGATCAAAAGGTCTTCTCCCAACGATTTCCACAAGCTGAAAATTAGATATCAGTAACACAAAAAACCTCTTCCCTAATGATTGCAGAAAATAAAAAATGAAAATATCAGATTTATACCCTCTTTTTGCTATGATAGTCAGTTGTGGCGTATAGAGGCCCAAATGCATCACAAAACATGCAGTACAAGAACAAATGATTATGGTGAATGGAACTACGAATGTGGAAAATGGAAAGGTGACTGTGACATATGACAAAATGAATGCGGCGTTATGTGTAAACGATTTCGACACTGTACCTATAACTACAAAACACAGATCTGACAAAAAATAGAAAAAATAGATGATGCAGATGATGTAAGTAGATTGTTAGAATGTCAGAATGATAAGTAGTATCTAAGAAAATGATACGAAACAACAATAATTGAAGACAATTGATTTTTGCAAAATGATAGTTAGATGTGTCATTTTTGGGCAATGATTGTGGCTCTATAATCAATGATTGCGTTGCATCATACAAAAATTGCGACGTTCAAAGGATCAATTACGTCACTACACAAATCAATTACAACACACTCTTGAAAATCAAAATTTCTTGAAAATTTTGAAAAATATGGTTAGTTCACGTCGAGTTCACCAAATGTGGATTGGGTTAGAATTTGGGGAATAAGCATGAATCAATAATAGCAACCAAAACTATCTAATTCAAGCAATAATGACCCTCATCCAACAATGAAGTACAAATGAACATAGAAGTCCAAATAATGAAGCAATAATACTCAATCTCTATGCCAAAGTTGAATCATCTCCATTGCTCTTCCCCATTTTTCTTTGTTTGTTATTAGATTTGTAGTATGAAATGTATTTGCAATAAGCTTGATAATGATGCAAGATAGCTCTAGATCTCAAGATAGAAAATGTTCAAAGATTGTGGTTGTAAGGTTGAAATGAAAGTGATGGCTTGCTTTTATAGAAATCCCAATTCAAATAAAGGGTGAGGATTGAATGATGAGGTATCATGATCAATGGATGAGATTAATTGAGAAGAAAAGAGATAAGGATGGGAAGGATGGACCAAAACTCAAGAAGTTAGTTGAGATTTAGGGCTTGGCTAAGAAGAAATTCAAATTAAATAATGATAGCAATTATTTAGTTTAAAGGATGGAAAATGAATAATTAAATAATTAAATATAATTATTTAATTATAGAAGAAGGTGGGGTGTTAAAATATTAAATAATTAAAACAATTATTTAATAAAAGGTGGAGGGAAATGATAAATAATTAAATAATTAAAAAAATAAAATTTATTTAATTAAGGATAGAAAAGATAATTAGTGACATAATTTAAATAAAATTGATATTTATTTAAATTAATCAAAAGAGGAATGAGATAAAGTGAATTAATTAAATAATTAAGAATTATTTAATTAATAGAAGAAAATGACATTAAAGAATAATTAAATAATTACAATTATTTAATTATGCATGGAAGAAGGCAAATTAGTGATAAAATGTTGCTTGCAAGCTTGAGACATTTTTTAGTGTCTACAATATCCTACAAGACATCAAGTTAATATGTTGCCTTAAGCAATAACAATATTATCAACAAAATGCAGGTTGGGAAAGGAGAAAATAAATTGCCTTAAGGATGTCTCAAGCAATCTCCCAAATGGAACCTTGGAATGTAGAGAGTCAAGTTGGTGTTCGAGAGTTAAGTTGGTTCCCAATATGTGCTTAAGAACCTTGTCACCAAGGAAATACCTCAGAATGCATAGAATTATATTATTTTAGTAAAAGGAGACAAGGTATCATATAGGTGACACCTCTTGAAGATGAGAGGAATGCAAATTTAAATTCTTTTTAAAATATTATGTAGTTTCAAAAAATCATTTCCTAATTTCAAGCACATGTGAAGAAATTATGGCTTCAAAAAGTTCAATAGGGAAATCATTAGGAAATTTCCTATTTATCACCCAAATGATACCTTCGTGGCTCAAGAGGTCTCAAGGTGTCACCCATGTGACACACTTATTGGGGATTTAAAACTCTGTTATAGTGATTATTAGACTAGAATGATGAAAATTTAAGATTAAATTTATGTAGATAATAGTCAACAACACAATTTATCAAGCATGTATATACATAAATAAAATATTATTTATGTTGGGAATATGATGCCATTTAATTGCAATCCTAAACATATTTCATGTATGTCCTAGGTCCTTGGAAAGTGTTCCCCAACACTAGGATTAGAAAGAGATTAAATTTGAATGAAATGAACATGTAAATTGACATTTGTGATTATTCCTAAATGATAAGAACATGTGGGGATGCCCAAGAAGAGCTCCTACAGGATAGGAAAACATGGGGTGCCCACATGGAAGGTGGAACCCACCTTGCTTAAGTTAATTGTTTGGATGATTGATGACACTTTAGTAATGCATGTTTTGTTCCTACAAGATAGGGATTGATATTTGCATGAGTTCAGTTCAGTTCAGTTCAATTCAATTCAGTTTAGTTCAGTTATGGTTCAATACTCTTCAGTTGCATGTAGTTAGTTTGAGTTGAATACTAGTTGAATTGAGTTGAATTGAGTTGCATGACTAATGACTTCAGTTGTATGACATATAATAGGTGGATACATTCAATTAAGTGGGGATGATCAATCATGTATAATGTTTGCATGAATTGGTGGAGAGATATGTTTCAGTTAAGTAAGATTGACTTGGGACCACCTTGGGCGTCCAAGTTGGCATCTTTGAGTTAACACCTTTTGCATGAGAAGATATTTACAAGGCTCAGTCAAGTGGGCCCATTCTTGGGTGCCAACTTTGAGGTGATGCTTGCAAGATATTTTCTTGACCAACGTTGAGTTAAGTGTTTAGTTTGGGGCACCTAAATTGAGGAAGACTTTGGTTTGAACTTAGATTACACGGTGGAACTCTACTTGCACAATATAGGCATAGATTTTTGTGAGGAGCTTTATGCTCTTGTTTTGTACAACTCTTAGGAGTTTACAATGCTCATAATTGTCTATTAATTACAACAAGTGCATCAGATTTGTAGCAGGTTTGCAGGTTGAGCTTGTGCATGTGTGAGGGTTTGAAGCATGGCATGGGATGTGTGGATTCATGCTTGGTCACATGGAATGCATGAATGACTTGTAATTGCAGAAAGTGTATGAGAGTTCCAATGAGAGTTTTGTGCAAGGAAGCATATCAATTAAGGATTGATACAGTATTATTGCAATCTTTTTCTAAGGTTAAATAATACAAGTACTATTGATTCTGGTGGAGTTCTTTCCCAAAATGGTTTCTCCACGTATATGCTGTGTCACTTCTATCTTCTTGTCTCATTCTTCTACAATCTTCTATCTCTTTCTACAATTGGTAAAATTGATCTAAACAAATTAATCATACACAAAGAATTGTGACAAAGAACACTTAATTAGATCTACAGTCTCATAATTTTACAAGTTTTAAGCTACAATATTACCTTCATTTTCAACAATTTATCTGTAAGTGTCCTATCCCACATGCCAACCCCTTCCATGGTGGTTGACTGCGAAATAAATGAATTAAAATAAAGAAAAAGGAAGGGACTTACGGAGGGAGACAACGTGCATTAAAGGAGGGAGGGTATAGGTAAGCAGGTGGATACGGGTCAAGGGAGTGTTTGTGCCATTAATAGGAATGAAATTCCCAATCCCAAGAGCCTTCTATATGGTAGGCTATGTGGGAAAAAAAAGGTAGAAAGCAAACATTAAATAAAAACAACCCTATTCTCTGCTCTCAACCTTGGTTTTTAAATATAAAAAAATATGGGGAGAGAAAATGTAGAGCACTTAGGAGGAAAAGAGCTGAGAGTAACACAGGAAGATTTGGACCAGAATACAGAGAGAGGGGAAGAAGAGAGGATAGAGGGATATGAATGAAAGGGAAGCGAGTTGCAAAGGTGTCTGGGTTGAGAAAGACAAGAAATTCATAGCTATCGATGAAGGATGGTGTGTAGAGAGGAGATTCGCTGCCCTTCTTAAATATTTAGCTTAGATGCCTTGTTTTGGGGAGAAATAGCATAAAATGTGAATATAGGAGGCTGAGAAAGAGGAGAAGAGAAGAGGAAGTGTAGGAGGTGGACTTTTCAATGAGGCTTTAGAAACTTTCAAGTAAATGTAGCTGGCAGGTAAGTTCCACAACCGTTGCTAATAGCTTCCATGTCTGCGCTCAAATGGGAGCTTTGGGAATAGTCTGTGGACAACCAACGACCTGGCAGGGATGTGGGAGCTTTGTAATAGAAAATTGCTGAAGTATTTAATGAGATGACATATGTTACTATTTCAAGGAATGATGAGAATACGGATGTTGATGGCTCTGATTGTGGAATGACCCAATAGGGGAGTGGGTATAGTTGCACTAGGCGAAATGGAGCTCAAAATGTCATGCAATCTTTAGTGTTAGTTTGTATGTTTAGTGTCCTAAGCATCCATTTCCTTGTTAATACATTCATCCTTAGCCTAGAAATCAATTCCCAAAGCCAATTCATGGTATTTCAGTGTTGACTACACATCTGCCCTATGGATCAACTTGGTGTCCTTTTTGATCTTCCTGTGGGCACGGTTCCTTGGTAATAGTTAAAATATTAAAGGAACGTGCTAGAGAACTACACGCCAATTGTAGTAGAAAGGGATTCAATATATGTGTTAGAAGCACTCTCTCTATATCATACAGGGACCCTTAGAGCTAATACCAACGTGAACAGTTGGATTATGCTTCTATAGTGACTACGTGACAACTCAGATAGATAAGTATTTTCTATTTCTGTTTTTTTTTTAATCTGATGCTAATAAGAATAATCTTCAATATTACAGAAATTATATTTGTTCTTTTAAATGTTACATAAACATAAATAAATCAGAACTAGTCTTTATGGGAAGATAAGTGATGAATGTCGTCTAAAAATAATAGACTCTAATATATATGATTATGTCATTGGAACTAAGGATAGTTATGACAAGAGATATGTAAAATACTATAATAAATAAAGAAATTCATATCTTCACTTGGATGAATTAGGGAGCATTTAATATTACTATGTTTCTTAACTTGAATATGCAAAAGCATGTGTAAATTATGAAGAAATTCCACTGTATTAAACGACATAATTATATAGACCCTTCTCCTTGAAAATGATGCAAGTATATGTGAATTGAGCTTAAATAAATTAAATAATGTAATTGAATGTTCTCCATATTGGAACCTATGTAATGATTCATCTCAACATTGCTACCATTACTTAATAAAAGAAGCAGTGGGACAATTTAGTAAAGGTAGTCATTTCAAGCACTTGAATAATCTAATCTCATTTCCTTAAAATAAATTACATGAAAATAACACAACAAGCTATGTCATATAATTACATGACTCTCTTCTAGTGAGATTAAGTTAAGAGATAAACCCTATGAGATCATGCTATCTAACATCCCTTGAGACTTACCTTTGACCATCAAGCCATATTTAGTATAAATACATTATCCAATCTACCACCTAGACAATTATAAGAACATGGGGTTGCATCATAGGGTAAAGGAGGTTAGAAAATCAAGAATATTATTAGTAATATTGTTAATGGGTTATGTTTTCATATGCTGGTCTAATGGACTAGTGCTAGATTATTGCATGATCAAATAAAAAGAAAAATATCCTTTAATTGTTGAAGTTGTTGAGATTGGGCTAGGGGACAAACCATTTGTAATCATACAATATGACATCTTTTAATTTAAACATGGCACCTTTGCTGAATTATTCTATCATTGGAAAAGTACTACCTTGAATGTTGACTTATATTGCAATTTAGTTCACCTTAAAATAAATACCAAGAGAGTGGGTGCGTAGGTAATAGTTGGTTAATATAGAATTAAGGATTTATATATTCTAACATCTATTTTGGAGATATGTTTCTTATTAATAATCAAGGATTTAATTATGTGTGTGTGTGATTCTCTATTATTGTTAGACCAAATTAAAGGGTAGCATTTGTGGGTCAACTAATCTTGAGAAATTGGGCATATGACCTTAAGACCATTACATCCTTGATCACTATTGTGTGCTAGAAATTTGAACAAAGGAAAGTTATCATTGACCCTCACTTGGACCCACGTTAAGGATTTTGATGTAATTGATGCTTGATAATGATATTTTGACTACTATTATCAAAGGAGGTATACTCTTTACTACAGACCAATTCTTTGATTGATTCTAGGTTGCATGGAAACCTATACTCATGTATTCTTGAATCTTTATGCTAGGAGACATATATCATAGAGAACAATATTCTTATCAAAACCTAATGAATCCTTATTCTCCTATGTAAGAGAATATTAATATGTGTAGATCCTTATGTTGAAAACTATATGTTATTATCATTAGGATACTGTTACCAATTTTTCACAATAGCTCAATTGGTGGAGCTGGACTAAATACTGTTATATCTTAAGTGGAAAATACAATTATTTCTGCACATGCTAAGTGCTGATTGCATCTTAATTATCAGTTATGAAAGTGACAGTTATGCTTTGAAAAGAGGAAACAGAGTTTCAAGAGATAGCATTTCAGTGTTACACAATTAAATGAAGTACAGAATTGAGCGTTAAACAATAAAGCATTTCAAATGCTTTCATTTATTTCATAAAGTGATTCATATTTAAAGAATTTCATTTGATTGCGAGAATTCAAATGATAGTACAAATTTGCATTGAGATGCATTTTTCTTTTCAAATGAAAAGCATAAGAATGAAATCAAATATCCACACAAGCCGTGGATGTGACTATCATAGTGCATCATAAACAACACACTACACTATGGAAGATGCATAAAAGCAAAAATCACATAAGTACAAACATAATCATCATTGCCTGATTAATTGATGATCAACGCAGAGGTGGTGCACCATTTGTCTTCTTCGAGCTCTGTTGACCTGTAGGAAGGAAGAGAGGGATGTTAGAGGCTCCGAATATGAATATACCTATATGAACCATCAACGATAATGTAGTTTGCTACTAATCATGCATTGAAACAATCAAGAAAAGTGCAGAGACATGAGTTGAAGGAGAAACATCAACATGATCATGATATATTGTTTTTTATGCTAACATTGTTTGCTTCTTTGTGTAGGTATAGGGAAAATCACGAAGCTGATTATTATTTGAAGACCAAGCATGTGGAGAAAAATAGGCTCCCACAAGGGTAGAGCTCGACATGCTGCCCTTATGCATTACATGCGGGCTGAGAAGGAGATTGCATCATCATATCCATTAAAGAAAGGAAATGCAACTAAAAGAGTAAAAGAGAGTTCATCTGTCAAGCCATCAAACCAACGGTCCACTCATAACGAACAAAGGGTGCTTTCTGAAGGCTACAGGTGGACAATTAATTTAATTAAGCTCAATTGATTTAACTAATTGCAAATATCGACATTGCTGCCATAGTAGTTTTGTTCATCATATGGCTGATATTATGCAAGGTTCAACAATGTTCTTTCTCATAATCAAGGATAGTGAACAGGCATACATAATGCCTCAACGAAGAGAATTGTTTCAGATTTTCATCTCAGAGGGGAGCAAATGCACGAAACAATTTTATTGAATGGAGCATAAAAATGCATGAAGAGTGCCAAATAAGAAATAGTGACAACATCTAATCAAATGAATGAATAGTTCAGTCATCTATTAGGTGGTGGAGCAATCAACTTGTTTGTAAGTACAAAATATAGCAATCAGGTGTGTTTGATACAATCTTTTGGCTGACGGTGGAGTAAAGTAGTCCAAGAATTCACTGTTTAAAGTTTTAAATGGTGGTACAACAAGTAAAAGTTATTTCTAGAATAAGCAAAGTTTGCAGAATAACACTGTTTTGGACATTTGTGTTGTTCTACCAGTGCAATGGTTTTGTCATTTAAGCTATACCTTCAGAAAATTCACAATTATTAGGTATAATTTCAAAGATTCATATACATAAAGTTATTTCCAGAATGGAGAATGTGTTTACAAGGAAATGGTATGAATGAGGGTGTGGGATGCATCTGTGAAGAGTGTGACTGTGAACGCATAGGAGACCAAAGCAAGCAACTAGTCTATAGATTCAATCAAAGGGATTTCTATGTATAGGAAATAACTGCAATATAATGACAATTGAAAATCAAATCTAAAGACAAATTTTTTCTAGAAACTCATATACCCGAATGAGGGTTTTTAACAGTGATACAAAAGAAATGCATTTTCTTCATAAACATCAAATACCCATATGTTGGGGTTTAAACAGATACAGAAAAATGCAGAAATAAATAATGGGTCGAGCTTAGTTTTTTCAAGAAATCGAAATGTATAGTTTTTTTCATTCTCCTGCATACCCACATTGGGGTTTGAATGTCAAACACAAATTTCTTCAAAATACAAAATACCCATATAAGGGTTTGTTCAAAATTTTGAAAAAAGGAGTGAATCATTTTGGGTCGAGCCCATAAAGTATTAGAATGTCAGGTTTGAGTATGTATATGGCGCGACCAAGAGAAGGATTTACAACTTCAGATTTTCACCTCTTACAACAGGAAGTTCTTAAGTATGCATGCTACAACTAGAATCTGAGAAAAACAAATGGAGTTATAAAAAATTCTGAGTAAAAATGCATTTTGACATATAAGCATGGCACGACCTGCACAAATGGCTCACATATTTATTCCTTAATGATCATCTTGCTCGCGCAAAGTGGAGTTTTATGAGTTTTTGAAGGATAGAATATACTGAGGATGCAAAGAGAGTGCAAGCTTACCCTCACATTCCTGAAGAGATCTTATGAGCCCACGGTGGAGCTATGGCGTAACCCCTACAATGCCCAAGTAATGTCTCCATGGTGCCTCAGGGAGGAGGAGTATATAAATAGGAAAAGTGAACATAATGAGTGCATTAGAAAATGGTGTTGGCCGTGGCCAAGGGCATAGCAAATGCGTTAGGAAAATGTAAGCAATGATTTAAGTTTGAGGAGCGGCTTACCTATGCTCTGTTCTCAAGAATCTTCAAAGAAGCCTCTTAGAAACAATAATAGGTGGAGAGTTTGAGCTTGAGGGATGAAACCCTAGTTCACATGGCGGCAGCTCTTGCAGAGAGATTTCTCTCAAAAGACACAAAGTGAAATGATGCGAATGTTAGGGCATTCGTTGAGTTTTGTTCCTTAGGGTTTACCCCAACCCTATTTCGATTTAGGTGATATTTTGCCTTAGTTTTATGTGATAATTGTCTAAGTCAAAGTGCATCATGGTGGCCGATCCAAGGTGTTTAGGTTTCCCTTATACATTGATACCTAAGACATTTTAATATATGCCCTGTTTTCATAAGAGCCTTAAGTTTATTATTTTTATTATTGATTTTTTAGAAATCAATCAATAGGATGGGGTGTGTTTTTGAGATATAAACTAAGGTAATTTGTTTTGATGCCTTAGCTTTTTCTTTTTTAATTGATTTTAAAGAAATCAACTAGTTGATATGGGTAAGAGATATGCATGGTATCTTATGATTTTTTGAGAAAATTGAGATTTGTATTGGAGATATAAGGTTGTAATTGTTTTGCAAAAGATTTCAAAGAAATCTTTAATTGCAAAAATAGGCCAAATTGTAAAAATCTGCACATCATGTAAAGTGGGATTAAAGCGGTGCTTTTATAAATCACTTTATTCTTTGCTATTTTTAGCAGATTGTTTTTATTTCTTCTTTGGTCGGATTTGATATTCCTGCTGGAGAAATAAGGGGTTTTATTCACTTTTAAAGCAGATTTATCCTTTTTTTAGAGGCTTTTCAGTATGAGCATGGAAACAGTGTGTTTTTTCTGCTTTTATGCAGACTTTTGAGACAATTTGAGGCCTTTTCCTTGAGCTTTTCTTGTGAACTCGGATTAGGGTTTGAGAGGGATATATCTTGAAGAAAACTTAGTTTTTTCTTCTTCTCAGTTCAGATTTTAGTTTCTTGCTCTTAGCATTTTGAGCTTGTAAACTCAGTTGTATTCAGTTCAGACAGATACACTCTTTCAGTTTCAATAAAGCAGCAGAGTTCTTCTCATTTCTGGTCTCAATCTTGTAACAACAGTTTGATGTCTTTGTGTTTTCAAGTTTGAAGCCTTATATGTCCTACTTTTTATGAGTCTTTGCACAAATTTTCATGTTTTCAGGTTGTGTGATGTATTCAATGCCTTCGAATCTTCATGCAAATTATTGATGAAACCATGTACCAATGAGATTGTGAGAGCTATTGTAATAGAGGAATTGTTGTGAGTGGTAAAATCTGGATTTTTCAGAAATAACAGTTAATCATCAGTAGTGTTAGATTTCATTTTCAAGCTATCCTTCTATCCCTTTTCTCAAAAAATACTTAGAATAGGATCCATCATTCAGAGAACCAGCTCACTCTAGAGATTCCTTCTTTGTTCAGATCACCCACATCTGAAGAAGGTTTCCATGTGTCATTAGATTGCTGAATCTTGTATTTAGTAGGGTGCAAATCTATTTGATAGCAGATACCAAACGTGGCACAATATCCTTGATAGGAAATTGTAAGGGGTTTGAGGATGCTCACATTGAATGGGGAATGATAATTATAGTAAGGTTTAAATTTATATTTTTGCATGTGTGGATGAAAGCATCGTGATTGATGTGTAGGTATTATTGAGAGACCTTGTAAGGAGAACTACGTGTGACTTTGATCCATTTGGAAGCGGGTACATAGGCAGTCCTTGGGCGAAGGATGCTATTGCGACCTCAAGTCCAAGGGGGGGAGGGTTTAGGGGGATAACTCTGGGGTTTGGGGTTCTTCCTAACTTATTTGGCCTTCCCTCTTTAGTAGGAGTCAATTGAGGCTAAAATGGGTATCAAATGGGTATGAAATGAGCTAAGGGAATCTAATAACTTGTATTTAATGCATGATGTGCCTTGAATAGTAAATGAATAAATTAAGCGATATAACTACTTATAATTGGTAATTGAATATATGCATATGTTGGGTAAATTCCATCTCATGTTGGCTCCATGCAATTTTTTTATGTGTTGTGAAAACTGAATCCATATCTAGTGGTCTCTATGCATAGGCCTATGTATCTGTTGATTGTGATTGTGATTCATGTTATGTATGACCCACCCAATAGTGAACCTCTGGGATATTTGAGCAGTAACAGGCAATCATTGGACTGTTCCAATGACTGATGTCTAGGCTACTAATAGGGACTAGCCGACATTTGCCTAGTTCATGGAGGCGAAGTTTGCTATGGGATACCCTGGTTATGATTAAGATATAGTAATGGTTGTATGGGTAGGGACCCATCTATGTGGGTAATGGTAATTTGAGGCTAACCATTATATCAAGGGGGTTTATTGGCTATCACTAAGGGCATGAAAGTGATCAAGGCTAGTGATACTTGAGATTGTGAAGAAGATAGCTAACAATATCACTAAGGTCACAAGGTGGTATATGTCGAGAGCTACTTTTTCCTAGGTGGACAAACTTTTTGTTGGTGGCCTATAGGTGATTGAAGTTGGAAATCACCAGCTTTGGTAGGTTCACTTCTTGGGGAAACCTTTGGGATGGTGGATGGACTTGTAGTGTAGTATAGGATGCACCAAAATCCCCATCCCAGTTGTTAGGTTGTATAATTAGCCTTGTAGGGTTGAGGATGAACTTACGGTGCAGTATGGGATGCATCGAATCCTCTTCCTATTTGTATAATGGTGTAGAAGATTGTAGGAAAGGATAGGACCCACGGTGTAGTGCATAATGCACTGATATTCTTTCTATTTGAGATGCATTATGGACATGTGTTAGCCATTGTGATGTGTTAATCAACCATTATGGATGTGATGTATGTTGGAGCTTGCCACTGTGTATGCGATGTATGTTGGAGCTCATCACTATGTATTTGTGATGTATGTTGGAGCTCATTATTGCGTATCCGTGATATATGGCAGGGCTCGTCACTATGTATATGTGATGTATGTTAGAGCTTGTCACTATGTATTTGTGATATATGCTAGAGCTTGTCACTAATGCAAGTGTGATATGAAACAATCATTGTTGTACTTGTGATGTACATATAAACTAATCACCATTGTACTTGCAATCTGTGTATGATCTAGACAATGTTGTACTTGTGATCTAAGTACGATCCAAACATTGTACTTGTAATCTGTGTATGATCAAATGCTTTTGTACTTGTGATATGTATATGGAGGAATGCTTGTGATAGTCATTGTGTGTGATCTTTGAGAATATGGTATTAATGAACCATTGTGCATATTGTGAATGTTTGTACACTAATGCTTGGTAATGTTTGGTATGGACCCAACACATGATGTCAAAGTTATTATCATTATATTATAATTGATTAAGTTGATAACTTACATGTACTTCATTAATAGTTATGGGTTAAAGGTGAGATCATATATCTCATACAAGAGGAGAGATTGAACTCCCTCTAATATTGTGGGGAAAAATACAGAGCCTTTGATTCCCATGAGGGGATGCACATGTAGGGTCACCTTGAACCCTCAAGGAATAGGTTTGGGTCTAGGAATGACCCTAGCTATAGGAGATTAACACTTTTGAGTGTAAGCATATAAGTTGTGATGCTGATTTGTTATCACATTGATGAATGTAGAACTTATGATATTAGCACTTAAAATTTAGATGAAGGATGCTTGGTCAGTTAAGTTGGTAGTTATAAATTGTTGAGAACACAAAAAAAAATTGTAGTGCCTAAGATGGGGATTTTACATTGGTATCAAAGTAACCAGGTTCAAACACTGGACCTATGAAGCTCACATGACTTTGGGTTAAGTATGTTGTCTTATACTAGAACAACTGACCATAACTAAGCTGGTCACTTAATATGTATGAAGTTGTTTTGAATATCTTAAATTTAATTTCAAGCTTTCAAGAATGCATGACTAGTCCTAACCAAGAGAACCTGAATGGGTGAAAAGGAAATCGAGATATATGAATTATAAATGAAAATCAGAGTACGCAACAAAAGGTTGTGGTAATTTGGTTGCTACTAATTCCCATAAACCAATTATTGAATGGGATTTCACACCTTTTCATGTGGTAATTGTCATGGCATATTTAAGGGTAATTTTAATAGGTGGTGTATTTGACTACCAAGAATGGTAATTGATGCATCCTATTTTGGAACTTTGCAAGGTTTAACTGGTAAATTTGTATAACCAATGGAAAATATAAATATATTTTAAGAAGTATCAACCCCTAAATTCAAAATGGAGGATTGGATTAAGTAGAAAATGCTTACTTTAGGGTATATTTTTATTGTGGACCCTCTTAAATATTATAAAAATCATTGTAAAACTAGTCAAATTAGGGAAACGAGAACCACCTAAGAGGTAAGGATAAGAGGTTCAAAAGCAATTAACTTGTCTAATAACCTAAAAATTTAAATAAATTAACAAATAAACCCTTCTAATAAGTCAAGGCGACTGATCCCAAGGGGGGGAGAATGTCACATCCCACACGCTAGTTCCTTCCACAGTGGTCAACTATGAAATAAATGAATTAAAATAAAGAAAAAGGAAAGGACTTACAAAGGGAGACAACGTGCATTAAAAGAGGGAGGGCGTAGGTAAGCAAGTGGATGCAAGTTAGGTGGATGTTGATTTATCCATAAGATTTACACGACATGAAGATTTATGTGGGAAACCCTTTTGGGAGAAAAAACTACCACCAAAAGATATTAACAATTATGTTAATTTAGAATCAAAATTGATCCAATACAACAATGCATATATGGAATTGCATCATACTCTTATACAATCATTTTAATGTTCATACACCAAAGATATACAATTAGTACATATCCTTTTAGTCTACACAATTGAGTAACCTTGGCACATTCATACAAGATTATATGGGAGTACCAACCATCTAACCATCCAACCAACCTATGGAATACTAAGAGTCATGCAACTATAATCAAACCATACATGACATCAACATACCACATAAAACACCAATTGTGATGTCTCCTTATGA
>VDFB02247813.1:0-26380 GCA_007258455.2 Sequoia sempervirens | reverse complement strand
GAGACAACGATATTCAAAGATCGTCAACATACGCTGCTTCCAGGTGTTGTAATTCTTCCCGTTGAACTTCTGGCTGCTTTCGAGCATTATGTTCGTGAGAGATGCCATCACGTACCTCGCGGTCAAATTGGTGAAGGCAAGATAATGCAAAGAAAACAGAAATACAGAAACCCGAACACGGATTTTGAGGTTTTACTGAAAACCCAAAATAGATAAATAAAAACCCAGAAGGATGGAAGAATACCCAGAAAATTTTGACAACACGAATTTTGAGGCACGGAAAACGAGGTACCCAGAAAAATCTAGCGACAACCCAGTTGAGATCTCGCAAAACCCAAAAGGAATCTGCGATCAGAAAAAAATTTCGACTTCAAACTGAGGCACAAATTTTGAGGCACAGAAAACGAGGTACCCAGAAAAAATGGACGACGACCCAGTTGAGATCTCGGAAAACCCAGAAGGAATCTGAAATAAAAATAATTTTTCGACTTGATCTGAGGGTTCAAAACCCTAGTCGAAATTTCTGAAAACCCTAGGCGGCCATGAAAACCAGAAAAAAATTGCAGAAAACAGCTCGAATCTGCACGAAAATTTGGCAAAAGAGATGCCAAACCCTAGGCGACTAAGTTGCAGGAAGGGGCGACCACGATTTTGCTAAAAAAACCACCCAAAATAAAGCAAAAACGCGAAAAAACGCGATTTTCAGACCTGAAATCCCATAAAAAATCAGATTTTTTTCGCCCAGAAACGCGTTTTTAGCAAGCAGGAGAAATACCACGACTTGCAGCAAGAGGGTCGAATTTTCTGTGAGAAAATACTCACGAAAATTGCAGATCAAAGCCCTCGAAATTTCTGGTAAAAAAAAAACGCGATTTGAAGCTCAGAAACCCTAGCACAGAAAAAATTCGAATTATGGCTGCAAATAGGCCCACGAATTTTTAGGGTTCTTTTTTTTCTGCTCTGATACCATGAAATGGTAAAAAACTTCTTGTATTAACATAAAAAGAGGTTACAATTTATAGAGTGCATAAAGCACTGTAGATATTAAAAGTATCTACCTAACTGCAAGTTACTGTAGAAACAGTAACAACAAAAAAGACTAACAACATTGACCATTAAATAAATATAAGAATATAATTTATTCTAACAATTTGCTATAAATAGCAACTACTTGCTTCTGATAGCTCCACTGCTCCGATTAACTTGAAATTTGAATGAGGCGCTCCTCACCACGTGACCTTATTGCTGACATCGGCGCATGCAACTGATTTGCTATTTTTAGCCTGTTTCCAAAATGACTTACTATAAATAGTAAGTGCTCCGTTTGTCTTCAAATTTTACCAGCAGATAGTTTGAAGCGGATGCCGATCGCTGTGGTGGTGGGCTTTACACCGAAGTTTAAAAATTCTCTGACTTTAACCCTTCTTTCAACTCATAAGTTGGAAACCCTAATTCGCTCTGCATGCGTATCAAATGACCTCTATTTTCCCTTGTTTCTGTTGCATTGCGATCAGCTCGTGATTCTTAAGTGTTGGGAGGTGGCTGCCGGGATGTTCCTGCTAAAAATAACAAGTTCCCAAATGAGTGATTATCTCTGTTTGCATGTCACACCACCGCGAAGCTCTCGAAAAACCCATAAGGAATCATTTGACATGCAAAAGAAACCTTGACATGCAAACCCTAAAAATAGCCTCCGAAGGTGGAACTCTGAAAGTTGTCGTCTCACTTTGCATGTTATACTGTCGCGAAGGTCTTTGAAAACCCAGAAGGAATATGCAGACATGCGTTGGAAAATTCTTCGTTTAAGCCTTGAAATCTGCTCTGGAAGTTGGATTGCTAAAAATAGCAGGTTGTCCGTTTTTGCTCAAATTTTGCACACAAGCAGCTTGATGTGTTCTGAATGCAGTGTGACTGTCGGAATCTCAAAAAATGCTGAAGGATTGCCTGCAATTGCACACTTACTAAAAATAGTAAGCACCCGGAATTCGATGAAACTTAGCTGAGAGCTTGCTGAAAGCATACTAACATCAATGTTAAGCTCTGTTTTCAATTTATTCACTTTGTTTGACCTTGGACTAACCAAAAGGATGAAAACCCTAATTCTACAGACTTGGTCAAATTTCACATTTAGGCTCACGGGCGGGAACGTCCCCGAAAAGGCAGACAACAAAAAGAGAGGGAGAGAGACAAAACCAAAGCCAAAAGACCAGAATGGAGCAAAAATTAGGGGTCCCCATCTTGAATGGGGCGATGTGTGAAAAGGTCACAACAGGTACCATCAAATAGAGGAGCCCTATTCGTTGCTAGTCCTTCTAGAGCATTCATTTTACAACCACACATAAACAACCTTCAAGCTTTTAAACTTTTGCAGAAGGCACTAGCTATGATACCATTTGAAGATCACACAACAAATACTGAGAGGGGAGGGGGGGTGAATCAGTATTTGAACACCATAGAGCAATTTAAAACCTTAAAACTGAAAATTAGAGAGAAGGAAAGCATAAAGACAGAGACACCAGGAATTATCATGTGGAAAGCCCTTTCGGGTAAAAAACCACGGTTCAACAAATTCTTTCAATAACAGATTGGGCACCAACCTAGGTTATAGAGAGTGAGCACCAACTCACAAAACTATTACAAAGCACCAACTCTTTATAAACAGAGCCACCAACCTCTATGAAACACCCACGCTTAAACTACTTAATTTGAAACAGCATCTTCACCATTCATGTTTTGAAAAATCTTACTGTTGTAGACACACCACACCTAGGTATCATTGGCTTACATAGATAGACCCAAAAAACAAAATTTTACAATATAACCAGCCCAAAAAAAATTTATGTCAAGAAAGAGCAAACATAATTTTTTTTGACTTGACTGAAATCTAACCTAGAACAGCATAAAAAGTACTCTCTCCATTTTTCGAACCATTAACAAAACATGTATGCCAAAAGTCCGGATGAGTAAAAGCAGCTACACTCCAAAAAGATGATATCCACGAAATCTCAAACTTCCCCTTTTTCTGCCGCTACACACCAAACTCTGAATTTGTTATTTTTGAATAAAAACAACTCAGCCATAAATATCGTCAGAAATAAAAACATAATTTTCAACCACCAAAAATAGCGCAGCTCCCTGAATCATTGGCAATAATAGAGACCAAAAAAACTGAAGTCGTTGATATGAAAATATTTGCTCACCCTGTATAATATTCGCCTTTTTTTTATGAAAACAAAAAAAACTCTTTCAGAATATGAAAACCAATATTCAAGAAGGAAGCCCCCTTAAAACGAATACACAACAATTGCTAGAAAACATAAGAAACGTCCACCAAAAATAGCAGCACAAACACTAAACTGGCCTCGACATATTTAAAAGCAATAATATTAACCCGACTCCTTCTAAAGTCAAACGTATTTCAAATATTAATACTGCCATAAGAAATATCTCAAGCCGTCGACAAGGAATGGAGTCCCAATACCACTTAATCAAGCTGTCTATATAGAGAAAGTAATCTCCAACCTGTTAGAATATTATATTCTTTTATTTAATGGTCAATTATCTACTGTAGTTTCTACAGTTGTTAGTAGGTAAATAGTAGATAGATATCATTAATATCTACTATAACTTGTAACTTCTATATTATGTAACCTCTTTTTCTGTTAATGAATGAATGCTTTTACCATTCACATGATATTAGAGCATCTAGGGTTTCTGGGCAATCTTTTTTAATCTGTAATTCGTGAAAATCTTCACGTGAGATTTTGGACTCGTGTTCTGGCTTAAAATCGACCTTGCTTTGTCCTTTCTGCGTGTGAGACCTTTGTAAGGGATTCAAGAATCCGCACATAGGGTTTGTGTCCGCATCTTACTAGAGCCGCGTGACTTTGTCTGGTTCAAACTCGCGTTTTTTTTATGTCTCCTCTAAGGGTCGCGTCTTCTGAGACTCACCTGGGCACGCGTTTTTGTTAACACCTTTGTGGGTTTCATGGTGAAAGAGCCCGTGGTTTATTTTCCTCGACTACACGATAAAGGTCACAAGATTGTTCTCTAAAACCTCAACCGGCTCGCGACGTACATTTCGCCCTTTTGGCTCATCGCTTTTTCTTCTTTTCAGACCACGCTTATCCTCTTGGTCAGGTTTTGTTCTCGTTTAGTAAGCATGATTTTAATCTCTTTTTCCAGGGCTTTTCTGATTCCCCTGGTTAGCGCTTGTAACCCTTCTAGTCGCTTTCGCTGCGGAATTTCTTCCTGATCGCGTGATGCATTTTCCCTCGTATATGAGTCTATTTTTCTTCAGAACTCATGGTTTTTAAAGAGCTTCCACTAGGGTTTCTTTGCGGCGATTTCTCCCTCTATTTGAAGCTGTCAATTTTATTTTGATTTCCGCGATTTTTGGTGGTTTTACAAGATCTCAAATGGGTTGTCATTGTGGATTTTTCAGTCTTCGGGAGTTTACAGCCTCGGTACCGTGCAGAGAGTTCAACAAAATGTTTCGGTGGCATTTTGTTCTTCACAATTTCCAGCAACTGCATTCTTTTCAAGCTCTGGTCTCAAAAGTTCCCAAAAACCCGGCTTCGGAATTCGCAGTTTTGCTTTATAATTTCGCCCCACCAGCCGGGACTCTCTGCACGCGGATAGGCATCTTTGATTGCAAATATAATGCCTCGGGAAGTGCCTAGAAAGCCGAGAACACCGGGAAGAATTACAACACCTTAGAAGCAGAAAGTACGATTATGATCTTTGAATATCGTTGTCTCGATCAGGTCGTTTTGGGAAACTCAACTCATTCCATTGTAGTCGGCAAGGACCAGGACAAATGGGATGAACGCAACCGGGAAGCTGTCATGCATATCAAACTTTCAATCACTGATGACCAGCTGCCACAAGTGCCGTAAGGCAAAACAGCTGCTGAGGTCTGGACGAACCTGAAGAATCTCCATGAAATGTTAGATAAGAGTCATGTGTTCTTTCTTAAGAACATGCTCTTTTTGATAATGATGGACAAGAAGACCACTCTCCAGGAGCATTTGACAAAGATAAAGGATATTCACGACTAGTTGGAAGCTATTGGTCGATAAATGGAGGAAGAAGATATGGTGGGCATTTCATCGAGACGCTGAATATCACCTCCACCAATGTTGATCTCAAATTTGAAGATCTTTGCAGCAGGATCGATGGAGACAACAGTTTGGAAGCAGTACCAGTTCCACCTCCGCAAAGCAAGTGTTCTCTGCCAAATCTTCTGCTAAGAACAAAGAGAAGGCGCAAACTTCTCAGCTGAAAAGCTCTAGTTCTTCTCAGGACAGCAAGAAGAAATAGAACGTTCAGTGCAATTATTGCCATAAATACGGTCACATGAAGGCTGACTGTCGCATTTGGTTGGCTTATGAACAAAAGAAGTAGGGAGGGTCTCAACAAAAGACACATGTTGCAGAGCACACTGATCAGAAAGACTTTGCATTCTATGCGTTTATGGCCAAGAGAATAGCAGATCCAGTACAATCTTTTGCCCGGTATATTGATTCTGGGGCTTCGCTACATTTCACTCATCGTCGGGATTGGTTCACAAAATTTGAACCATTCTCCGATTCTGTCATTTTTGGAGGAGGCGAAGAGTACACAGTTGCTGGTAAGGGCACTGTCCAGATTCACTCAGGAGGAAGAAATTTACTCTTTCTTGATATTTACTATGTTCCTGGCATGGAACATAACCTTCTCTCAATTAGTCAGATCATGAGGCATTCTCCCCAGTTGGATGTTGTTTTCAGTTCGTCCACCTGCAGCATCATTGATAGGGAGACTCGTACTACAATCGCTATGGGACTTGAGGATGATGGTTTGTATAGACTTGTTGAGTCTAGTGATTCTCAGGAGCACGCTTTGGGCGCTAGGAGTACAACCATCAACAAACTTTGGCATCAGTGTTATGGGCACTTGAATGTGCTCTATCTCTCTCAACTGTCTTGGGAGGGTTTGGTTGCTGGTCTACCTGAGATCCAAACTCAAAATCATGGAGTTTGTGGAGCCTGTTAAGCTGGGAAGCAGCATCAGACACTGTTCTCGGATGGTGATCCTTGGCTAGCCTCCAAGGTACTTCAATTGGTTCACGCTGATGTATGTGGCCCAATGAACACTCCATCTGTTACTGGGTCTAGGTACTTTTTATTATTCGTTGATGATTTCAGTCGAAAAATGTGGGTGTATTTTTTGAAACATAAATTAGATGTGTTCAGTACATTTCAGCAGTATAAGGCCTTCATTGAGAAAGAATCAGGTTCTTAGATTGTCACTCTAAGGTCAGATAATGGGGGGGAGTTTTGTTCAGCTGACTTCTCTTCTTTTTGTGCTACACACGGCATTAAACGCCAACTCACTACACCATACACCCCTCAACAGAATGGTGTCGTTGAACATAGGAATTGCACCATTACTGAAATGGCTCGTTCTATGCTGGAGTACAAAAATGTACCTAAGAATACTGGGCTGAAGCAGTTTATACTGCAGTCTACCTCCTGAATCGGTCACATACACAGGCCATTAAGAAGATGACTCTAGAAGAAGCCTGGTCAGGACGTAAGCCTAAGGTGGGCCATTTGAAAGTCTTTGGTTCTACAGCTCATGTATGGATTCCAGACGCCAAACGTGCCAAGTTGGACTCCAAGAGCCAGACACTTATGTTTACTGGTTGTAGCGATAATCACAAGGCATACAGGTTGATTGATGTGGAGACAGATCGTCTCATATTTAGTCGTGATGTTGTGATTGATGAGACTACTGGTCCATTTGTTCCTACTATCAGTCCCGCAGATCAGCCTATAAAGGTTCCTGATGAGGGTGTTCGTCTTCCTCTTGGTTCCCCTGATGGGAGGACTTCAGGGCATTCTGACTTTGAAGATGAGGAGTCTACCAGTCATGATATAGCACCACCTGATTTTCCTCAGGACTCACATCCAAATGACTTCGTTCCAGAAATCCCAGGAGATGCTGTTTCTCCTATTTTAGATGTTGGTACTTCTACTCGACGGCCTAAGTGGTGGCTCAAGACTATCAGGGATCTTCATAATGATGAACTCATTGAGGGAAGATCAACTCGTAGAAAGAGCAAGCAGCAACAGACAATCAATTTTTCTCTTATGGCCAACATCCATAGCATCTATGAGCCTCAGACGTATTCAAAGGCTAAAGGAATTCCCAAGTGGGAAAAGGCTAGTGCGATAGAATATCATAGTCTTCTGAAGAATCACACTTGGGTTCTTTTTGATCTTCCTCCTGGGAAGAAACCTATCAGGTGCAAATGGGTTTATAAGGTCAAGTATCATGCAGATGGTACTTTGGATAAATACAAGGCCAAATTAGTTGCTTGGGGATTCACACAGCGGGAGGGCATTGATTATGAGGAGACCTTTGCTCCTACTGCCAAGATGAGCACAATTTGTCTTCTTCTCGCCCTTGCAGCCCAATTTGGATGGACAGTTCATCAAATGGATGTCAAGAGTCCCTTCCTCAACGGTGAGTTGTAGGAAGAAGTCTACATGACACAGCCTCCTGGTTTCAAGTTTGCCGGAAAAGAACATCAGGTATGTCGGCTCGTGAAAGCACTCTATGGGCTGAAATAAGCTCCTTGTGCATGGTACATCAAGATTGATCAGTACTTGGTTGATCATGGTTTTCAGCGCAGTCCTTCTGATAGTAATTTGTATGTCAAGCACTCTGGTGATGATATTTTGTTTCTTGTTATCTATGTTGATGACTTGATCATTACTGGCAGTTCAACACATTTGATTGCAACAATCAAACATGATTTGTCTCAGGCTTTTGACATGACAAATTTGGGGCTTATCCATTATTGTTTGGGTATTGAGGTTTGGCAGACAACTAATACTATTTTTATCTCTCAGTCTAAATATGCTCGAAGTCTCCGCCCGCCATAGGGGATGCGTGGATTGCTAACTCTTTTGCCCACACTTTGTAGGAGAAGGGGGCCATAGTTACCAACTTTGATTCACTCGGCCGAGCAAATGACATTTAGCCACACTAGTGGGCAGCTCCTCCACCCTCCTGCCACTAGATCCTAACATCGGGGCTTTTGGCCGCGAGCTTTCTTCATGACACCCAAAAAGTCAGGGATCATTGATTTCAGTGAAGCACGGTCGTAGATAGTTTACAAGTACCCCCAAATGGCGGCATTCTCTATGGTAGGTGCGGTCCGTCGCATTGGTTACAATGCACGTATTGGGTTTCTATGGGATGACAAAAAGTTCACTTCCTCGGGTATGTATTTAGCTCTTGGGTGACAGTGCCGTAACATGGACCAACAAGAAGCAATGTGCAAAGGCTCTTTTCCTCTTGACCTAAGCTAGCATCGGTGAATACCAAGGGCAACATGTGAGGCAGATTGCTCCTCGCTAGATGCTTTCTGACATGCACATGTCACAAGCAGGTCCTTCTCCCTTGTACACTGATAATCAAGGGGTGCTCAAACTGGCCAAAAATCCAGTCTTCCATGAACGTACCAAGCATGTTGAGTTTCATTGTCATTACATCTGCAAGCTGGTAGAAGACGAATCAGTTCAGCTGCAGTATTTTCCAACAGCGGATCAAACTGCAGATATTCTAACCAAGTCTCTGAGCTCGGATAAGTTTGTCAAATTCAGGGGGCAACTTGGTGTTGTTGACCGATTGACCATTAAGGGAGGGTGTTAGAATATTATATTCTTCTTTTATTTAATGGTCAATTATCTACTGTAGTGTCTACAGTAGTCAGTAGGTAGATAGTAGATAGATATCATTAATATCTATAATAACTTGTAACTTCAATATTATGTAACCTCTTTTTCTGTTAATGAATGAATGCTTTTACCATTCACACAGCCGCCCTCATACTATGCCTTTAAAAACCGCTAGAAATTATAAAGCCATTAATAAAATATCTGCTTTGTCAGTCTATTCGACACATGGACAATTTTGTAGCCAACGTCCAAAGAAGATGTGAATTTAACTATATAGCCGCCTCCATAAAGAATTAGACTTCATAGAGAGTATTCGCTGCCTCAACCTTAATAATAACACCAATAAAGAAACGTGCCAGCAGAAAGACTCCACCTTTGAACAAATGCTGACAAGTAAGTAAGCAAAGAGCTGAAGGATACAACCAACCAGCTGAAGCAACCACTCACCCAGCTCAAATAGACACCCAGGCAGCTCAAGTAGGCAACCAAAGAGCTCAAGCTGCTCAACCAGACACACAAGTAGCTGAAGCAAACAAGTAGAGAGCTCAAGCAGCTCAACCAAGCAAGTAGACAGCTCAACCAAAAAGACAGCTAGCTCAAATAAACAGAAATGAATAATCAGCAACTTGACAAGCTCAAATAAACCTTGACATCAATGACAAAAATTCCAACATGGATGTCAGTAGACTCTCTATGTTTTGTGTCCATCCTTTCTCACAGTTTGCATGGAAAGTTGCTCAAGAATGTGGAATCCCTGTTCAAAATGATGCTCTCCATTATTCCAAAATGTATTCATATGTGATTGAAAAACAATTCAGCTACATCACTTCTGTCATTGTCTTCTTACAAGCAATCAACACACATTTTACTAAAATGATCCACAATAATAAAAATATAATCATTACCTCTTTTTGTTTTAGGAAAACCTACAAAAAGATCTGTGTGGATGCACTCACAAGGCCATTTAGGCACAAGCAATAATTGGTACAGCTCAACTTCCAATTTTTGGACTTGCTCACACTGCACAATTGACATCTAGGTACAAATTTTGCAACATCAACTGTTCAAGATGACCAATAAAAATAATGCTGGAGATTACTTACTGTTTTGTTCACCCCAAAATGTCCAGCTACCCATGATGTATATGCTTCCTGCATTAGCAAAACACTAAGCTCTCTAGGCATGCAAAGCTTACCTGCTTTATACAAGAGTGTTTTCTGAAGGTAGTGGTTTTAATGAGGATCTAACCCAACTGAATTATTGCTGCTTGCAGTCTGATGTACCTTGCTGAAATCTGTATCCTTTGCATAATCTTCTACATATGCTTCACCACTAAAAGGCTCCAATTTGGATAAGCTACTTACCCTAGATAAAAAAAGGTGTTGGGATCGCATAGTAGTGATTTTATTGGTTACATCAGATTTGTCTTTAACCACAAGATGGAATTCTTGAAGAAACACCATCAATTTATAATGCTTGGACTGCTGCAACTTTGTTTGTTCTTGCAAGTATTGTAAGGGTTTATGATCGGCTTGCACTATGGTCTCTTTCCCCATGAGATAAAGTGTCCAATTCTTCACCTCAGAAACAAGAGCATACAAAACCTTATGATAGGAACTGTTATTCAAAACTGGCCCTCTAAATGCCTCAAAATTATAACAAACAGGCTTACCTCCTTGTATCAGCTCCACATCCATAGTGTAATCTATTGCCTCTATCTCTACCTCAAATGTAGCCTGCAAGTTGGGTTAAGCAGGAAACAACACTTCTCTAATTTTCTTCAACTCTTCAAAAGCTTGTTGTTGTCTATTACCCCAATGGAATTTATTTCCTTTGCTTGTAACTTCATGCAACAGTGCAGTGATAATTACAAACTGATGGAGGAATTGAGCTGCACCTACAAAGCCTGGGTATCACTCATGGTATTGGACTTCAACCAATCCTTATGTGACCAAGGTACCCCAACGAGGTTTTGGCATACTTGCACTGCTTACCATTCAATAACTTAATCTCCCTTAAAATCTTAAATACTTTTTCAAGATGAATTAAATGTTGTCCATACATTTTGTTGAAAACAAGAAATATCATCTAGGTATACAATAACACAAGAATCAATGAGTGGCCTCAATACCTTGTTCATGAGACACATGAAGGTTGTGTTGTGATGTTTTTCACACATCGCCCCATTGCAAATGGGGACCCCCTAATTTTGGCTTTGCTTTTGGTTTGGTGTTGGTTTGTTTTTGCTGTTTTCTCTCTCGTTCTGTCTGTCTTTTCGGGGACGTTCTCGTCTGTGAGCTTTAACATGAAATTTGGCCAGGTCTGGAATTAGGGTTTTTGTCTTTTGGTCAGTTCAGGGTTGAGTAAAGTGAATAAATTGAAAACCAAGCTTAACATTGTTGTCAGTGTGCTTCCAGCAGCTCTCAGCCAAGTTTCATCAAATTCCGAGGTACTTACTATTTTTAGTAAGTGCACAATTCAGGGCAATTTGTCAGCACTTTTGAGGTTCCGACAGTCACACAGCATTCAGAGCATATCAGACTATTCGCGTGCGAAATTTGAGCGAAAACGAACAACTTACTATTTTTAGCAGTCCGGCTTCCGGCACGAATTTCAGGGTCCAGATGCAGAGTTTTTCTTTGCATGTCTGGACATTCCTTCTGGGTTTTTCGAGACCTTCGCGATGACGTAACATGCAAGTCGAGGCGACCACTTTCAGGATTCAACCTTCCGAGGCTATTTTTAGGGTTTGCATGTCAAAATTTCTTTTGCATGTCAGGTGATTCCTGATGGGTTTTTCGAGACATTCGCGATGGTATGACATGCAAATGAAGATTCTCACCAAGAAGGGGAACTTGCTATTTTAGCGTATACACTGCTTGGCACCCGCCATAGCTCAGATTCTGTACTTAGCCCGGGGATCACGTTAAGCGTAAATGAAAGCAAACTAAGATCTTTAATGGATACAATGCAAGTTTCAAAATTTCTGAGCCTAAAAATAGGCATCAAAAGTCAAAATCTTCGAAAACCGATGTAAACCATCGCGATCAGCGTCCTTCAGGCTGTCTGCCGGTGAAATTTCAAGTCAAATCCAAATTCTATCATTTATAGTGTTGGAAACATGCTAAAAATAGTAAATCAATTGCATGCCGCTAAGTTCAAGAAGTATATTCACACGCGGGTGAGGAGTTCATTCAAATTTCAACTCGACCTGGAGCTTGGGAGCTATCGTAAAACAAGAGCTTACTATTTATAGTAAGCCACCTTCTCGAACAGCTAAAAAGATATGGTGACTAAAATGGCGCTGGCTCCAGGACAAGGAAGCGCTATGAGGATGCGTTACACGCCTCAAAAATTTCAAGCCAACCGGGAGCTCTCGTGGACGCGAAAATCATCAAGAAACTTACTATAAATAGCAGGGCACGTAAGCTGGCGAAAGATGATGAAAATTTGTCTAAGTCTAGAGCTTCATCCGGTTGACATGGCAAAATGCGCCCAGCTGATGAGGAGGCATAAAAATAATTCCAAGTTTGAAGTTCGTCCAGTACACAGGCCTAAATTCGCCAAGTTCGAAGAAAGTCAAAGAAAAGTCAACACTTTTTATCCTGCAGGCCTAGCAAAATGCGCCCAAGAGAGCTCAGGAAGATTGAAAATTTTTCTAAGTATTAGTGTTCATCCACCTCCAGGGGCAAAATGCGCCCAAACTTGAAGAGGAAAAAGGTTGATGGCAAAATTTTCTAAGTCTGGAGTTCATCCTCCACCACCCTCTAAATGCGCCATCCTTCATGCAAGTTCAAATGCGCCTTGGGCAAAAGGGTCAAGAGGTCAACAAAACTCGTCCTTCACATATGGCTAAATGCGCCCATCTCAAGAGGGAGGTCAAAGAAGTTCAAGAGTCACATAAAGGCGTTTTTATCCTCCATCAAGTAGCAAATGCGCCTAAGTTAGAAGTTGGTCAAACAAGTCAAATGTTTCCATCCTCCACTATAGGCAAAATGCGCCCAAAAGAGGGCATGTGAAGACAAAACGTGGGAGATGAAGGGTCACTCCAAGGCGTTTGAAATGTTTTGTCCTCCTCCACATCAAAAATGCGCTCAAGGTAGGAAAGAGTCAACAAAGTCAAACATTGTTATCCTTCATCCACATAGAAATGCGCCCAAGCTAGCTCAAGTGAGGACAAAAATGGAAGTTGAAAAGTCACATAAGGCGTTGGAGAAAGTTTCATCCTCTTGACATGCTCAAATGCGCCCACATTGAAGTGTAAAAGGTAAATAAGAGTGGTAAGTAAGGTAACAAGTGAAGATACTCCTAGGCGTGGTAAAGGGTGGTGTGCTAGGCGTTTTTTTTTATCAAGTGTTATGCGCCTAAAGTGGAAAGCGTTAGGAATATTTTCTAGGGCGTGGTGAAGGGATATGTGCTAAGGCGTGATTTTTTTTAATCACCTCTTCAAGTGCTAGGCGCCTCACTTGAAAATGAAATATTTTCTAAATGTTGGAGAATTTGCCTAGGCATTGGGACTTCAAATAAATTACCTTGCAAGTGTGGAGTGGGAAATAAAATGTGCCAGGCGTGAATAAATTTTTTTTCTCAACGGAGTTGATGATTTTCCCACTGGCAAACTAGTAAAATTTTCCAGGGCAAAATTTTCAAAGTTTTTCAAGATGATTTAAAAATTTTCTAAGGCATGGAGTATTTTCTTCCTTAGAAAATACGCCCAGAGCTCGGAGGTGGTGGAATTTTCCTGAAGTGTAAGCAGAGTTGCCAGAGATGAAGTCAGTAAATGCCAGCTCCACAAGATTGATAAAAAAAAAATTCCAAGTCAGAGCAAAATTCTCAGAGAAGATCGAAGAACGGATTTAAATTTGACAGGGAAATATTTTCTAAGGTTCAAAATTCCAGAAAATTAAATGAACCCGTTCGTTGGGTACCCATAGATTTGACGTGTTCTGGAGGAAATTTTCTTCTGGGTATCGAAGTTTATCGATGAGGAGTGGATTTTAAGGTCTTCCACAGCTTGCCGTGGATTCTGAGGTGAAGATTTTTGATGGGCGCCAGGTTGATGAATTTCCTAAGGGAGATGTGAAAATTTTCTAAGACAAATGTGAAGAAAATGTGTTCAAGGTGAAAATTCTTCGTGAAGATAGTTTCCTTGAGCCAGAGGTGGATAAAATCAAGGTTGTCAGAGCTCCAGCAGGAGAAATGTTGAGGCCAGAGCACGATGACTTGAAGTGGAAGCACGATGAAGATGAGTTTCAATCTCGAAGGAGGAAAATTTGCAAGAAAATGGCTAAGTGTTAAGACTTAGTATAAACCTCGGCGGACGAAGATGAAAAACCCCTCAAGTGGAAGAAATCAAAGAACAACGGCCAAGAAAGAAGATTCTAGGAACGTGGGGTAGAACGCTAGCTCTACAAATGTAGAATCTTCTAGAAGGATGATGGTGGACATATGGCGACATTTATTACCCCACCTCTCCCTCGGTGTATGCTTTTAGGGCAATATTGTTTAGGGCTGAGGTGGCACGATTCTGGCCACTCTATTGATTGTAACCCTAGCCGTCTTTTGGGACTTGGCTAGCTATATAAAGGGGGAGTCCCCCTCATTTGTAATTCATTAGAATTAGATTAGATAGTAGACAGTAGACATTGAGAGAGTATTAGCATTAGAATTAGATAGTGTAGCATTGTAGAGCATTTTTTTTTTTTTTGGAGAAGAGAGAAAGTTTTCCCTTTGAAAACTTTTGAAGAGATTGTTGTGTAACACATTTTATGATAATAGATCTTTTCATTGATGATGAAATTCGTCTTGTCATGAAATGCTAGCAAGGTTTCTTCTTCCTTTCGTATCCAAGTAGTTTAAATTCATGCAAGTAGCTTACTTTGATGTGTGGTGTTTCATTGAGATAGCTTCGCTTTACTCCATACCACTAGCGGCTTGTTGATGATAAGTTCGCCTTGTGTGGTCAACTGGACATTATTTTGTGTTTAACTTCGGTTGTGATTTATATGCTTATATGCGTCGTCGTGATGGTGTATGCATGTTAAGTCATAACTTGAATATCTTTCGCTATTTCCCTTGAAGATTGCACCGATTTTGCTGAGGCTGTCCGACGGAGGCTAGGTGAAATCCGGTTGAAGTCTATTGAAACGAAGCTCCACATATCCTGCATTTAGAATAGAACATAAACTTCTTAGGCCCTACACCCTTTTAAATTCAGTTCATTTCCGGTTAGAATTAGGAAACTTGCGCTCACCTGCCAAATCATTTGAATCACACGAAAACCCTTAGTCTACTGTTTGTTGTTAGCCGCCGAACAATTGTGTAAGTCCCCTTGAAAATACCAGCAATATCACATCGAGCCAAACTGAGCCTATTCGCACTCAAGGAACCTTGGAGTTGAAAGCATGATCTTACTCGCAATCTTAGCATGCTGAATACTTTGTTCAAGAGAGGATAGAGCGTCCGTTGGGAGACTTTATTCTGTGTTGGTGCGGTCTCAAAAACCACGTCAACAGGTTGCCAATACATTACACAACCAAAACCAAAATGGCAAAACCAGCCACTCAAAGAGTTATTGACATGTTTTGAATGCTGTTTTCCCTGCATCCTCTTCCTTAATCCTCACTTGATGATACTCAAATTTAAGGTTCTGCTTCGTAAATACTTTGCATGCTGCAATTGATCCAATAGATCATCAATCTGGGTGGTGAATACCGATTCTTTATGGCAATCTTATTCGACCCCAATAGCCTATGCACA
Organism: Sequoia sempervirens; assembly: GCA_007258455.2. Classification (NCBI taxonomy): domain Eukaryota; kingdom Viridiplantae; phylum Streptophyta; class Pinopsida; order Cupressales; family Cupressaceae; genus Sequoia; species Sequoia sempervirens. The sequence continues at coordinate 10,889 of VDFB02247813.1, read as the reverse complement.
TCCACCAAGTTGGGAGAGGTACTTGGTTTGATAACTCTTGGCTCCAACAACTTGAAAAGGTGTTCCTTAACTTCCTATGCTTCAACAACACTCTGCCTATACAACCCCAAGTTGAATAAAGGACACTTAGTTAATAACTATAGTTCATGTGTAATATGTATTGCTCCCCTTGTGAGTCAGCGAATTGTTGAGTATTAGTCTATCCATCGGGTTCTCGTAGGCTAATTAGATGGTTCAGGGAACCCGTAGTTCTTGGAGTAGCAGAGTTCAGTATCATTCCATGTTAATTTTGGGGGTGTTCCAAAGGTGTTTCCCTAAGCCAGGTGGAAGAAGTGAAATAAATGCTTAAGTTATTGTATAATAATAAGTTCACTTAAGTATTTATTTAAATATTTAAAGTGAGTTATTTTACAATAAAAGGTGGCTAAATAGATTTTTTTTTTAAATGTATTATTTAATGCTCATTTGGAAAATTAATGGGAGACATAAGGAATTGATTAAATATTATTTTATTCTCATAAAAGGTGTTGGAGTTTGGGAAGTGTTGACGTGGTTTTTGAGACCGCACCAACACAGAACAAAGTTTCCCAATGGACACTCTATTCTCTCTTGAACAAAGTATTCAGTGTGCTAAGATTGCAAGTAAGATCACGCTTTCAACTCCAAGGTTCTTGAAATGCGAATAGACCCAGTTTGGTTGATTTGTATATGTTGTGTTCTTACGAGGGGACTTACGTAATTGTTCCGAATGCGTGCAATAACAACCAATATATGCTTTTCGAAAGGGACTTATATGCGAATGATTTGGCTTTAGAGTGCAAATTTCCTAAAACTAACCAAGATTATGCAGAATTTGAATGGCTGCAGAGATTTCTAAAATTATAAATTTTAATCTAAATGCAAATGGGTGTTATGCTTAACTTGAATGAACTTCGAACAAACCTTGCCTAGCCTCCTATAGGACAGCGTCAACAAAGTAAGTGCAATCTTCAAAGGATAAGAAAATGTTCAAATCACAATCCAATGATGCAATTACCATCACAACGATGCATAACTACACATGAATTTCGATCGAAGTTAAGTGCAAAATGTTCTAGTTGACCACGCAGGATGAGCTTACCATCAGTAAGAACGTTAGTGGTATGGATAAAAGAAGTCCACTTACATCAAACATAAACATCCATATCTAATTACTAGCATGAGATTAAATCCTAGTTGAAGTCAAAGGAAGAAGAAACCTCGCGAACTACTCACAACAAAGTTTAAATCCACCATCAATGAAAGGCTTTATTATGAATAGCTTTTGTGACAATCTCTTACAAAATTCTCAAAGGGAGAATTCCCCTTCTTCTTCAACAATGCAAATGAAAACTATTCTAACTCAAAATTTCTACTCTCTATTCTGCTTCACTAATTGCTCACTACTTTCTGATTTTGACTATGACTACTAGAGTACAAATGAGGGGGACCCCCCCTTATATAGCTGGCCAGTTTCAACCGACGGCCCAGATCGAATTACAATGGAGGGCTCAGATCGAGCCACCTCAGCCCTAAACGAGTTTGCCTTAAAAACTGACAAAAGGTGGAGGAGTGGCGTCATAAATGCTCCCAAAATAGCAGATTCCTCCTTTGACCACCATGAGCAATTAATGCCCACTACCCTTCTAGAAGATTCTCGTCCATGACCCGGATTCCTTTGCTCTTCTCTCTGACCGCGTACGCTACGAATCGTGCCAGCACTGCGTCGACCTCTTCCTCAGAAATTGATGGAGTAAGATTCAGCTGATACTCCAAGATGGCCACCATTTGCTCATGTTTCTCACAAGATTTTCCCCAAGTCTCGATAGAATCCTGCGTGCTCTGAATGATTGTTGAAAACATGGAGATGTTTTCAAAATCCAACTGGGAAAATGTCCTCATCTCCGTAAAGAATGGCTGCAACCTCGCCCTTAGTCCTTCTGCATCTACCTCCTCGTGAGTAAGCCTCCTTGCGAACACTACCTCCAAAGTGTTGAGAATACTCTCGTGAATATTCCTCATAGCCTTTCTGATCCTGGAGGACTCCATTGCTGCAGTGTCAAAGAAACTCTTCCCAGTGAACGCTGCTGAATGCCACCCACGGAAATCATACCTACCGGAATACCACCACTGAACACGACTGCGATGATGGTTTTATCTCCTGGCATCGGTCCGATGTTCTGGTATCGATTGGCATTTCTATTTCACGCGGCGTCCCCGCGGTGCCCCCACGGACAATCTCTTTGCTGCGACGCAGATTTCCAAATACAAATTGCAACCAATGCCTTGTGCTCTTTCTTTCTTGTCCTCTCTTTACCTTTCCCCTTTCCTCTTTTTCACTAGCCAGTCGCCTTATCCCCAACGTACCGAATGAACTTTTCGGCTTCTCCACTACTTGTGTTCGTATGGACGCCCAAACTCAACTGCAGGGATTATAGTTCTCCCAGATCACTTAAATCATGTTCTCCCTTTTGGGATACCGATATGAAGGTCGCTGGAACCCTCGCCGCTGCTTCCATTCTCCTCTTGTATATTTTCTTGCCCTCTTACGCTTAGGCGACTTACTGGTTCTGTTTAGGAGTTCTTCCATTTCAACTGCCAGGTCCGCATCATCATCTTGGTCCCTTCTGATCGCCTGTGATAGCCAATTGCGCTTAATATCATAAATGATGAGGGGCTGCTCCTCAGTTGCTTCTACTTCCCGGACTTCTTCTTGAGCAGTATTTGGTTGAGGATCAATTATTTCAACATCTTGATCACTCCCCTCATGAGTCCCAGCATCTTCCTCTCCGAAGGAAAAGTCAAAGTGGGTGTCCATATCCGTTTCTTCCCCTTCATCCGGCTTACTGGCAGCTTCAGGATCATTGACGCTCTGAGTATCTACCTCTCTTGGCATTGGTTGGTTAACCTCTCCAACCTTCGGCTCTGCATTCCCTCGAGCCCTCTGACTAGCAAATAATGAAACTTCACGCACACTAGAAGAATGAGACACCAACTGAGTTGAGGACGTGTCTTCCGATCCCTGAGGCTCTGGCTGAACGGGCTCCCTTCTGGATTCTGGACCTCGTGTGAGCTGCTTCTTCCTTTTCGCTAACACCGGCGGCTTTTTATCACCCATGAGGTCATACGTGAGGGCCACTGACCTCCTCCTTAATCTGTTAACACGCTCATCCACCCATGCTCTAGTGAATGTCATGACTGGGATAGACAGAGTGTCTAGATCCGCAATCTCTGGTTCGGCCCAATCTATTGGTGGCATCGGTGTGCCCTTCACTGCTTCATAATCCGGATGGGTGACCCTAGTATCCTCCTCAAGTTGATCTGGTACCCGGATAACTTCACACTCCCTGATTAACTTTAGAGGCAGCCTTGAAAACATTCTCTTTCTAATTTCATCTTCACTCCCAGCATTCGCCCAAAAGTCTTCCAGGTGAGCCTTGTGTCTGTACTCCACTCCTTGCACCATTCCAATCATTCCCTTAGGATCAAAATCTTGTCGGCTCGTATGAAGAGTCAGCTTGTAGAATTTCAGCTCATCTTCGGCCTCTTTAGTTGCTTGCAAGGTAGGGAATTCTTCGAGTGAATTTCCCAATACAATGGGAAAGTGCAAGCCTCCCTTCTTCTTCCTTCTAATGATCTTGTCATAGGCTACCAATTGCCTGGACAATTCAAGTAATATCATTCTGTTAGTTGGATACCTTGGCAATTTGTAAACATATGAATCGTAACTCGGAAGCCTCAGATAGGTAAACTTCGGGAATTGGACGAACCAACACCCATATTCTTCAATCAGCATCTGAGCTTCCTCGAATATCCTTTGTTGTAGCCTCTGCTGAAGGGTTCTTGTAATGTACATGGTAAAAGCATCATTCACTCTCTGAAAGTCACCAGTGTGAGTAAGATGTAACTGTCTGCAGGACTGGTGAATCTTGAACTGATTATATCCGCAGCCAATGGGCTCCTGGTACGCCAACCCTCTATACTTGGTCATTCGAGCTAACATGTAAATGACATATGAGCTCATGTAAAATGTTTTCGTCCTCCTAAGACTCCGGAACTGTTCATCAATATTATCACTTATCATCTGTGCCCAATTCACTGTCTCCTTTCCCTCGAGCACTACACTGATGTAGAAGAACATCCAAGGCTCGAACACGAACGACTGCGGGCTGCCATTGACTCTGCTGAGAAGCATAATGATGTCGCAATACTCTTGCTTCAACTCTTCTGAGATTATCTGTTTCGGAAGCCTGGCAGCAGGTGGCTTTGGCTTACGCATCCATGAGGTGTTTATCCTTTTCATGCACTTCTCAAAGGTTGTGGCGTACATCTTGTCTGCCTTGGCCTTGGATTTATACAACATATTATCCGTAGCAAGTATTCCAAACGCCTCGCCAATTGCATCGGGAGCGAAGTTAGCCATGATCATACCATCCGGAGAGGTGATAGTCCGATCCTCGGAGTTATAGAAGTTGGCGCATTCTAGGATCAACTCGGGACAACGGACCGCTGGTTGGAACCCTGCTGCATTGTACAATCCGCTCTTGACGATGTTACGTGATGCATCTGTCGGAAGGTTGCCACCTTGCCCATACATTCTGCGTATGAATGCTTCGAGGTTGAATGGCCCGAGATTAGTATCTGTCAGGTTTCCATACTTCGAGATGATCTTCGACTCTGGGATGAAGGACTTCTTTAGACCCTTGATAATCGCCTGCCTGGAGGCGTTCTCTTTGACAGCTTCATTGTTGGTAGCCTTAGCTCCAGCCTTGCTAGTTCCAGCAGCGTCAGCTATCTGCAAGACAAAAAGCGAACATTACACTTCTGACTTTTTAAAATAAAAAAAATCACGTGGGATGGCTGGCGGCTGGAGTTGGCTGCAAAAATAAATGCAAGTTAGTATCCTCAACAGCCAACTTTGACTTCTCGAGAATTAAAACTTCAACCTTCAACAACTTGCAGCCAAAAGAAATATTCAACTCCCCACAAGAAATTAACTCGATCAATTTCAACTTCGGAAAAAGCGTTAAGTTTCAGCAATATTTAAATCAGCAACTTCGAATATTTAAAATCAGCGAACTTGCAAGTTATAAATTACCATGTTTTTAAAAATCAGCTCTTCGACAGTTATACATCAGCAACTTCGAGGAGTTTAAATAAGTCCGAGAGTTTTTTAAACGAGCAAGTTTAAATCAGCAAGCCTCAACAATTTAAAATCAACTTTTCGAGAGTTATAAATCAGCAACTTCGAAAAGCAATTAAAAAAAAACAGCACTTCGAAAATTATATATCAGCAACTACGAAAGCTTCAACAATTTTAAATTCAACATCCAGCAACTTCGGAAAATTTAAAGCTTAGCTATTTCGAATTCTAACAATTTCAACCTCCAGCATAAATAAATGATTTCAGCCTTTTAATTCTCAACTCCGAAAAAAAACATTTCAACTTTCAGCGAAATACAAAGTTTCAGCAACTTCGGGTACTTACCTCAGCAACGTGAAGAAATAAAAATGCTAAACCCTTCAAACTTTACTTCGAATCGCAGCAATTCGCAACTCAACTTTCAGCAACTTCAATCTCTTGCAAAAATCGAACTTATTTCCTCACACTTTCAGCAACTCTCGAATTAAATCTCACAACTCAACTTGCCAACATAAATTTTAACTTCGAATCTTGTGAGACGAGAATGAAAATCCTCAGAGTTTTATAGCAAAAGACTGGTGCTAATTTTAGCAGATGCCTTTTATTCCCTTCAGTATGACTGACGCATTTGCTAAATTTAAAAGTGAATATTCCAGTCGTCAGGCAGTTGTTATGACAATTTGCTATTCGGGGAGATTCTTTCCTCGATTCAAATTTAAAATTCCCTCCCGACTGCCAGTTACTTCTAGTAATTTCGAGAAAATCATTTTTTACACTGATTTGAAATTATCTCAACTGCATATTTAAAATGGCATTTTAATTTATTAAAATTTAATTTAAATGCCATTTTAATTATTTCTCCAACACATTAAAAATTCGGTATCACCCGTCAAAACTGGGTAGGCATAATTTTATTTTCCATCCGTAATTGACTTCCAAAATAAATTCCCCGTGATAAAATCATCCGAATTTTAAAATTTCATGGGTCAAAATCGAAAGGGGGAATTTAATATTAAACTTAGGAAAATAATTAAATAATTAATTAATTTCTCCATCTTAGGCAAAATTTAAAATTGGGTGCCTGGAGAAATTAATAAGTCTTCCAACGCCTTAGCTTGATTTTTATTATTAACGCATTTCGATTTTACTTCTTGGGCGCAATTTCAATGTTTGATATTTATTCATCCCTTCTTCTAAACCAAGGCACACATATTTAACTCCAACGCTTTTTTTTATCTTGATGCCATTTAATATTTTCAAAAAAATTATTGCTTGATCTCTTTATTCTCGCATTTTGATTTTGAAATCAAACGCCTTAAATGTTAAATCACTTTTTTTTTCTTTGCTTTTGAGGCGCATAGGATAAGCTTCATTTTGAACGCCTTTTTAATTTTATTTCAAACTTGGGCGCATACAGCATGCTGAACTTTTGTTTCATCACTTACATACAAGGGCGCATATCATACTCTGCACATCAAATTTCTCATGACTTAGAAATTTTCAAGATCCAATCTTCTCTTTCATGGGCGCATATCATATACCCTCCTTCTAGTTTCAATCTAGGCGCAATCAACAAACTAAGCTTTTAGCTCCAATATGAGGCGCATTTACTTGTTGAGGTTTCCAGCTTTGTCATTAGGCGCATTTGAGAGACTAATTTCTATTTCCTACGCCTTGGTTAAATCTCACGCCACCTTATTACCCCAGGCGCATTCTCCATATCCAGCTTCCAATTTGCTCCTTGGCTTTGGGCGCAAATAACCATGCTTACTTCCACTTTCACCATGGGCGCATATTAGATGGTGTTCTTTCATTTCCCATGCTTCAGCATTTCTCCAGCCTTTTCCAAAGTCCAGGCGCAAATGATGTGTTGCACTTCCAGTTGGGGGCGCATTTGGACCCATGAGCTTCCAGTTTTAACATGGGCGCATATGGTATAGCCCCCTTCAAATTTGAACTCTTAACATTTCTCATCTTCACCTGTGGCGCATATGCAAGGGTGGGCTTTCAGTTTATGTCAATTAGAAAAATTTCACTCACTTAGTCAGAGAGGGGCGCATCTAGACCCATGAGCTTCCATTCTTAACACTTAGGCAAATTTCCAAGTCATTAATGTTCAGGGGCGCATTTGGAGGTAGTAGCTTTAATTCCAACCTCTTAGGTGCATTTGTCATGTTGAGCATCCAGGCGCAAATTGTAGAATCAACTTTCAATTAAATAACTCGGCCAAATTTTTACCCTAGGGCGCATTTCAGAGGGTCTCTGTCCAATTTAATGCCTTAGAAAAATTTTCAACTCCCTCCTCTATGACCTTGGGCGCATTTCCACCCCTGAGGTCTCAATTTAATGACTTAGTCAACTTTTTACAATCTCCCAGGCTTGGGCGCATATGAAGGTTCCTACTTTCAATTAGGGGCCCATTTTACCCTTCATACTTCAAGGTTCGAACTTAGCCACTTTCTAAACCCTCAACATTGGTGGGCGCAAATTGCCAAGCATGCTTCTAGTTTAAACTTGGGCGCATTTGGAACCCGGAGCTTTCAACTTTGGCCTAGGCGCAAATAAGGGGTCAAGCATCAAGTTTCACGAGGGGGCGCATTTGGACCCATAAGCTTTTAATTTCGCTACTTAGCCAATTTCCCATCCAATCACTAAGGGCGCATTTAGACCCCTCCAAGTCAGGCGCATTTAGCACATGGAACTTTCACTTTCAACCCCTTTACACACTTAGGCGCATCTGACCCTCTGTGCTTTAAGTTTTTGCCTTAGGGGAATTTTTAAATTCCAATCCTTTTAGGCGCATTTAGCTAGCAGAGCTTCCATCTTTCCAGACTTAGCCAACTTTCTGCCTCTGTTCAGCCTTGAAAACGAGTTTCCATGCCGGACCCGAAATTTTATCCATTTTAGCAAATTTTACGCCTTCTGCCAGATTCGAGTTGATTTTCCTTTGTCAACCCTAACTCGCCCTGAGTTTCTATTTTTAGAAAGTTCTTTGAATTTCGCGCCTTCGACTGAATTCTGACCTTGGAAAGCCTGATTTTTGCCCTGCTCTGAATTTTGACTGACTTGTTCTGTCAATACCTAATTCCTGTTTGCGCCTGCTATTTTTAGCAACTTGCTAAAAATAGAAATTACTCAGATAATCTTCGAATTTCATGCTCTAAATGCCTGAAGTGTGGTGATCGTAACTGGATACTGTTCCTGAGCGGCTGTCCTGTTCTGCCCTTGATTTTAGGAAACCCTAATTGACCTGTTAAAAATAGCAACTATCCGATTCTTCATTCTCTGTAACTCCGTTTGCTTTGAAATTCGCGCCACGGACTCTTCATCACATGTTTGACTTATGTCTCCGGCCGAGATTTGATGTCGACCGCCAATTATAGCTATTATTGGTGGTGGACTTACTATTTATAGTGCTCAAGCTTCAGGACTTCCTTTGCTCCGCTTCGACTTTGAATTTGGATAAGCAGTTCGCTGGTTAATCTTGCTTTGTTCGTAAGCCGCTGATTCCCGCCAACCCAACCAGTAATAAAGGGTGTTCTCCGGGATTGTTCTTCGTACCGCTGCCAGTATTCTCGAAGGGATGTCGACGTAGATGGATACCCCGCTTTTGAGCATTTTTGACCTCTCGATCTCCTCTCATTTTAGTAGTCGAAGTTCAAACCCCACTTTGTGTGACAGCGCCTCGGCTGAGTCTGCTTGACCTCGCTTTCGCTTGCATGATGATCGCCTTGCATTGAGGTGTTGAGTAGCCGCCTGCGATACCTCGCGCAGGGCCAGAAAGCGGCTCTAAAAGGGACCGGACGGGTCACGGATGATCTTCGGGTATGTCATAATCACCAAAAATCTTGAAACCTGAAAAACCTAAAATTCCAACACGCGCACTAGCTAAAAAATAGCAAAGCTCAAAGTGGTCAGCTCCATTTGCATGTTACACTGTCGCGAAGCTCTTGGAAAACCCAGAAAGAATATGCCGACATGCGCTGAAAACGTCTGCATGCAAACCCTAATTTTGGCCTCCGAAGGCCGAATGCTGAAAGTCATCGTCATGCTTTGCATGTCATATCACTGCGAAGGTCTCGAAAAACCCAAAAGGAATCTCCGGACATGCATTAGAAAATGTAACATCTAAACCTCGAAATCTGCTCTGGAAGCTGGACTGCTAAAAATAGCAAGTCGTCCGTTTTTGCTCAAATTTTGCCAAAAGTGAACTTGAAGTGCTCGGAATGCAATGAAGTTGTCCAAATGTGAAAATCTTAAGAAAATCAACCCTAAACTGACACTTACTAAAAATAGAAAGTTGGCAGAACTTAGTGAAAATTTAGGAGTTGCTTGCTGAAAACATGGTAATAGCACTGCAAGGCTCAAAAGCTGAATAACCAACTCAAGTTGACCTCAACGTGACCTAAAAGATGTGAAACCCTAATTTCAGTACTTGGCCAAATCTTACGCTCAAGCTTGCTGACGGGAGCGTCCCCGGAAAGCAGAAAGCAGAAAAGAAGCAGAACGAGAGAGAAAGACAAAAAACCAAAGCCAAAAGACCAGAAGGGAGCGAAAATTTATGGGTCCCCATTTCGAATGGGGCGATGTGTGAAAAGGTCACAACAGGAAGAGAGTAAAATATTATTTTTGAGTTTGTTTTGAGGATATGGGAATTATTTTTGCAAAATTGTGTAGAGAAATACTTCAAGAACTTCCTGAGGACGGAAAGCCTTAAGGAGAATATTGGCTACGTGGTGAAACACACACTTATACTGAGAGTGGGGGTGAATCAATATAAGTCAATCTTTTATCTAATTTAAACTTTAATAATCACAATGAAGCAATCATAGAAATCCACACATAAGAGACAATATTTTACATGGAAACCCTTGTGGGAGAAAACCACAGCAAAATATTGCTTATATAAAACCTTCTTACAAATTTTGTAGGCAAAAACCTACTTCAAAAGCTTCTTCGTAGACACCAACCCATAGGAGACACCAATCCCCACAATTGAGCACCAACTCAGCAAGAGACACCAGTCCCTTCTAATGAGACGCACCAACCTCCCGATCTCCTTGGTTAGTAGGCACCAATCTCCAAATGAACAATATTATAGTTATGTGAAACTTCTTCTCGGATCTGCTCCAATATGCTACTCAACAACTTGTTCACAAATCTGCTTTAAATCTCTTACAAAAATCTGCCATAAATTTGCTCATAGATCTGCTCAAGTATTTATCATAATTGTGCTCATATATCTTTGAAAATATGCACATATATGCCTTTTAAATCTGCTCTTTATTCGAATGATATTCAATGAATTGCTTGCTTTCAAAAACTCCTTTCAACCTCTTCTAATATCTTCACCAAAGATGGCGATTTCATAATACAACACATCTTTTCAAAATGATGCAAGTTTCCATTTTAAAGGAAACTCTTCATCTTCAAATTTGGGCACCTAGATAGGGTTGGCCCAACAACAAGCATTAAATTTAATTTTAATTTTTTTTAAATCACCAAAATGGGGCACCAATATGAGGAGGTTCACCTTAAAAAAATTAATTTAATTTTCATTTTAATTTTCTAATTTCCAAGGGGGGCAACCAGCATTAAAATAAATTAATTCTATTTCGGGGCCACCAATACACTTGCAAAATGCCACCAAACCGCCTTTGACATCAATGACAATATATTATCAACAATCTTCCCCTTTGTCATTGATGGCAACCTTGCAAAGAAATAA